>MVAH01000210.1:0-30070 GCA_014825575.1 Phaffia australis
GATGTAACCAGGGGATGTAACTAGAAGAGAGAATGCCCTAGGGCGTTCTCCGGGAAACACCGATCGATGGGGTTACGCGGGCGAAATTGATGGGGATGATTACAGTTTTATCTTGCTGCGCATTCAGACACGTGGACTTCTTTCGAGTTAGACCTGGCTTTATTCGGCATCTCAGCTTGGTGGTACGTCGTGAGTACAAGCTCGGATGCATGTAGAATCACATACATACACACACACACACATATACACACATATACACACATACATATACACACATACATATCCAACATAAAACACTCATTGGGGAACATTGATAATGACCTTGCCGGACGCCTCGTTAGACTTCATCCGGTCATATGCAGCAAGAACTCCGGCTCTGTCAAACGAATGAGTTGAGTCCACACCGCTCTGGAGTTTGCCTGAGAATAGGTTGGGTCAACCCCATAAGAGATGGTGACCCGGAGAATAGTCAGACAGGATTCTCTCGAATAAACCCAATACAAACACAAGAACACCAGTACAGGGTATTAAAAACGAACCTTCACCAGCCCATTTGGACAACGTGTCGAGACTCTCTTTGGTAGCCTTAACCAAGTAGAAAACCCATTTTCGGTTTACCCCGCCCAACCAGACAGGTCGAACGGCACTGTTCAGGGCGGATATCCCAGAGCTGACGTATCCAGAGATACCCTTTGGCATCATTACTCCGATCGATAGAAAGATTCCTTCAGGCTTCAGGAAAGGGGCGCAGCTCGTGAATAGATCGATGGGAGAGCCGACGGCGTCGTAGATCGCATCAAACGGTTGTGAGGCATATTGACTCGTAAGGTGGGACACCACATCGACTTTCTTGTAGTCCAAGATCTGTCAGGTAGCCGAATGATATGCAGAAGGAGTACCATCCGGTCAATCACTCTGGAGGATTGATTAGCTTGACTAAGCTCGTTCCGAAGATTATTGGCGTACCTCGTCTGCTCCAAGAGCTTTGATGTTTGCCGCATTCTTCCCAGAGCAGGAGGTAACTACGTACGCTCCAAGATTCTTGGCAACTTGGACAGCCATCCGTCCGACCGCAGAGTTTCCCCCGCTCACGAATACTCGCTGGCCAGAGGTAACCTTGCATTGATCGGTCAAACCTACAAACCCGGACAGAAATCGGTCAGTTGGCTCCTTGGACAACGAACTAGAGAATTCAATGGCTAACCTTGATAGGCTGTTAAACCGACCAAACTGATTCCTGCCGCCTCCTCGAAAGAGATGTTATCAGGTTTCGCAGTCAAGTTGGCAGCCTACATGAAAGAAGAAGAGCAGGAAACTTCAGATTACACTCCACAAGATGCATATATATTTGATGATTGTTGCATGCACTGACCTTGACGAGAACATATTGGCCAAGAGCACCCTTTCCATCCTTCATGTTGTCATCGGCCGGGCAAACTTGAGCAACCAGATAGACGTATTAGATAGACGTCTGCTGCCATATTGATCGGTTCGAGAGCGATCACACTCACTTCCAAAAACTTTATCTCCGACATTAAAGGCAGATCCGTTCGGATCGACCACTGTTCCGGCAAGATCGAACTCCAAGATGGCTGTTGGATACCAATGAGTCCCGCGGAGATAGACAGAGTTAGCCAACATATACACTCGTCGCTTGTTTGATCTATCAGTACATGATACACACAAGGATATTTTCTCATGAGTGAAGGCATTACTGGCATCATCTTGTATCCTACAGGATTCAATGCCACAGAGTGGACTTTGACAAGGACATATCCTGTTTCGAGAGCAGGGATCGATGCCTGCGTGTCAAGCTCGATGGCATTTGTGTAGGATCCACGCTTGGTCTGAAACCAGACTTGTTGAGTTGAAGGGAGAGAAGACATATTGAAAGAAAGAGAACCGTGGAACCGGGAGATATGTTGTGTGTGCAGAAAAGGTATGGACTGAAATACACCTGAGATACATATTTGAGAGAAACGTAAATAATTGATGACGCAAGCACGTTGAGAAGAGCAGACTCTAACGGCTCGGATAATCTCTTGTTAGGGTTGAGTCACAGCTAATAACCGCATCTCAACCTACTGCCAACGTCATATTCATGCAGATTTGGACCAACTAATGGCAAAGAGGATGGATTGTCTGGAGGAAGAGAGAGAAAATATCTAAAAAGACATACGGTCTATGTCATATAACCCATACAAAACAAAGTGTACACAATGGAAGTCTAAATACACTGAGAATCTTTATACAACGTCTTACTTTAGCCCAACAAGAATTTCTCCAAAGTCTTTTGATTGGGAGATATGGACAACATCCTTAGTACCCAATACTGATCACATCCAATTTCAAACGCCAGTTTGATCAATGTTATTAAAGGGCACTGTCATCTTCTGGAAACAAAAGCAGCATAGCTTCACTAACCAAGCACCTGATAGAATGCCTTCGCGGCCACGGCTCTAGTACAAGTCTCAGCAGGAACAACCTTTGAGAGAGAAATAGATGGCTTCTGTGACTCGGAATGACGATATGAAGGAAACCTATCTAACATGTCTTGAATGTAGCTGTCCATACCAAATCAACACAGATGAATGGTCAGTGAGTCTGGTGAGTATGGTGCCAACATACCAAAACTCACACAAGAAAGCTAGAAGTCAAGATTGGTCGACCGTCGTGGAGTCAGTTTCTTACAGCAGTATTTTCTTCACACATGATAGAAACAAACATACTTTTGGGTATCCTGCCTCTTCGTGTTCTGACTCTGGCTCTGGCTCTGGCTCTGACTTTGGGCTTGACTCTGAGTCCGAGCGTTATCATCATTTAGTTCGTTGACCCAAGGAGCTGACATGATGGAGGACATCCGTCTATGAGGTCGATTGGCGAAAACACTGTGCACAGAAAGATCATACATGAGCACGCGAACAGGAGGAGAAGTGAACTGAAGAGCTCTCACTCAATTGTGGAGCCTGCGATACTACTTGGACGACCCACAGAGGAAGAAGGCATCCCTCCTTCAGCCTCAACTGCAGAGACGAATGATCTTTGATTAGCCCCTCAAGATAGGAGAGGAAAAAGATAGCCGAAGAGAAACGTGTAATGCTCACATTCAATGATATCCATCGATGAGCCTCTACCTTGTCTGGATGATGAGTCCCACTTTTGATTGATAAAGAAAAGTGTGAGCAGAGTTAAATGCATTGTGATGGTCAACCCACTTACGGGCAGCTCGGAACTTCTCCTTCCTCTCGACCCCCGGCCCATTTCAACAACACCTTCTGATGATAGAACAGATCCGTTGACCTGAAGTGACGTATCATATCGCATGTAAGTCAATCTGGATGGTAGGGGACAGCCTTAAAATACTCACCTCTTCAACTAAACGAAATCGAGCGGTGAACGATGATTTGTCAGAACGTATAGATATCATTACTCAGGTCAGATTTGAGCGAAGACAACTCACAAGCTTCGAAGCCCATAAAACCCCCACCCTGATCATTTCTGTCCTCGGGATAGTAGTTAAATCCCTGAATACCCATGCCTTCTCCATCATCAAACTCAGGTGCATGGTAGGGACGCATCTCAACAGCATACTTATCTGCGCTTCCAACCTCTGACTGATCCTTAGATTCATTTTTACTCTCATGCTGTATTCGAGGTCTCTTCGAAGCTGCTATCAAACCAATGAATGAGATGAACACGGCCAGTCATGAGCTCATGTAAACCTATGGTTAGAGTCGCACATAAAGACTTACGAGGTTCGCATGTATCGGAGAGAAGTCTCCTTCTATTTTGCTGACTGAGGACTAATTCGATCAGGCTTCCATCTTGAACTGGAGGACAGAACAAGCTGATATCAGTAGGGATCAAATGGCATGATGTGCAGCGAACTTACATCCTAAGATCTTGGGCATTTCATTGAGAAGCGCATGAACATGGCTCTGTGCCAGACGATCCTCTTCCTGTTGCCTCGTCGATAACCTACAAGATTAACAAGATCGAGTTTAGAACAAGAAGAGGTGCTTTGTTCCTGCTAAGCTTTTGTTCTTTTTCACCTTTGCTCAATCTGCTTATCCAAATACGACCTCCTCTAGAATGACACAATAGGCTGATATCAGTCCATGTATGAGGCACAGATAGTTTTCCTTCTCCAATTGACAGAGGACGACCGAGAAATACTTACCCATTCTTGAATGTCTGTTCAGCCGCCGTAAAGAAACGAGTTGAGTCATTTCTCCTAGCGGAAGAATTGTGTGAGACGACGAACCGGCATCGGTATGGCTCAACTTCTTATCCATGACGACTAGTTTGACCTTCTTTTTCTTTATAGATTTCTGGCCTGTACGTTTCAGAATTGATTTAGGCTGCTGTGTTTCAATCTTTGTTGAAATTATATCAAAGATGTCAGATGTACGCGAGATTCTAATACAAGACGTAAAGTTATAAGAATGGGGACCTACCTGTTGCAGGTCGCTGTTCAACCGGTCACTCTCAGCCCTCTCATAGCTAAGAATCGGAGGAAGACCAGGGACTACAGGAGCCTCAAGAATGTCGAGAAAGTCGATCTGCATGTCATCCATCCCCTGATTTCCCTGATCGTATCGCTCTGTCATATAGCCATAGCCTCTGCCGAAAACATGGTTCGCAACGTCAATACATGTTCGAATGGCTTGTATAATAATTTTGGATTAGACGCGGAAATTCAACTCACAGGCCTTCTCCCATGACTTCTTGGACGTTGCCGGTTTCGAATCCATCCAGGCCAGAAGAGCTGCTCCTCTGTCCAGATAGACCCCAGCGAGTACCCTCGAAATCAAAATCTTCCTCGTCTCCTTCGAGCAAGTCATCCAGACCAAGTTCAAGATCCATACCCGGATCAAAGTTCTGTCGATTTCATCGAAATGTGAGGAAGAAATAGAGTAAACCAGAGACCCATATGTAGAAAGTCGCAACACCGGATCATTCTCACTGATTCAGAATAACCTCCTTGAGAAGCACTTCCAGGCCCCCGAATGTTTAAATCCGAGGCTGCCCCTCCAAATCTATGGGTTATATTTATATTTTAGGAAGAAAACTTGTCTAGTCAGATACAACTATACGCAGTTATGTTAGATCTTCAGAGTACTCACAGTCTGAACGATGATTCGAGATCCGGAGTTCTAGTACCTCGTGCTCGGGGTATTTCTACTGTGAGAAGAATGTTCAAAGATGCTATCATTAAGACGAGTATCTGAGTAATAACTGTGGCAACATACCATCACTATCTCCATCGTTATCGTGACGAGCTCTGAATTTGCTGCTAGAGGCTGATACAATTCCGGCGAAGGGTAGATGATTCTCGTCATTTCCCCAATTACCCCAATCCTGAAAACATAAATGTTGTGTAGATCGTCAGAACCAATGACTGAACACGAGATTTTGCTTTGGCTTTTGAAGAACCAACATCTTCGCCTAGCACATGGGCCAGACCAAACTCCAGCCCTACTCCCAATGCATCTTCAATGGGAACTTCGAGATTGTGAGGTCTTAGAGCGCATGTAAACGAAATCATATAATCAGTTGATCTGCGCGCCGACTACTTGAGTGATTTAAGAGTGAGGTGCGGACCTTCTGTCAGTCGAGTCAAGGCTGATTATACCTCCTTTTCCTTTCTTTGTCGGTTTAGAGGGAATTTTGAGACCTTCATACAGGGTAGATCGAAGATCCAGATACATCTGGGACGCGTCGTTCTAGAATATCCCATACCTACTATGAGTTATGCTATGGGGTTTGAAGATCCAGAACAAATTCGCAAGACGTACGTTCGTAGCCTGTACCTGGAGGTCGAATACTCTGTTGCCTCGCAACACCCATAGAAGTATGCATACATCCATGTCAGCTTACTTGTCAGCCCTCACTAATCTGGGTGGGCTTACCTGGCAACACCTAGCAACAGATTTGCGCTTAGTCTTAAACCCATGGTGACCACTCTAGTAGGTTCCTTTACTACTCGATTTCGCTTCTCTTTTCCCACACCTTTGCTATCTAAGCCAGCTTTGCTTCGGATTCCTCCAGCCCGATCGATTTCAAGCTCAATCATTGTGTCTGCAGAATCCTCATCGTTGGCCTTCTTGGCAATAGAGTCCGGACCTTGGGCTTCACCTGACAGGATCTCTCTACATACTTCAGACACATTGATCTTGACGAGCTGTATTTTGGGAAGCGTACGATTCTGTTCAATGAACCAGAGGGCCATTTAGTATACGAAGAATATTCAGAGATCGGTGATAAGACTAGATAGCATACATTCGATCCGATGGTCGCTGCTAGCCTGCATCCTCAAAACAAAAGGGGGAAATCATGAGCTAGGTTCGGATATGCCTATCTATTATAGAAAATGATCAGTATGTGAGCTCAGTACCATAGAAATCCGTATCTGATATACCAAGATTCGAGACATCGGGTCAGCGTGAATCAATGGGAAGATATCTAGTCGTTCCTGTCACATACTTTCCCTTTCGTTCCCATATGCTTGTCTTTATTGATTCGATGATAAGGTCAATGCCGTTAGCACAAGACGTGAGGATGACGGCCATACAGAACACTCACTCTGCCCATCTTGAAGATAGTGTGTCGAAATAGACTGGTGTTATGTGGCGACAAAGGAGTGGTGGAGAAGGAAGAATAGGGAAGAAGAAAAGAAGAGAGCTGACCGGTGAGTAGACATTAAGTATTCGAAGTTTATGACAGATTGGGATCTGACAGGTCAAGTGTCAATCTCAGTCAAGAGGTCAGTGCATTTGAGGACAGCTGGTCAAGTCGGTCACTTCTGTCAATCATTTACGGTACCCCATCTGCCTAATCACCTTTTCTGTCTGGCCAGACTAGTTCATTAATGAGATTGATGAGGTAAGAGAAAGAGTAAGCCTGAAAGAGAGGAGAACGCGATAAGAAGAAAACAGAGGGAGAAATAGAGGGGGAAGTGCAATAAAGGATGCTATCGAAGAAATAGTTTGGGAAACTGATGCACATAGAGGAGTATGATATATAAAGAGGAAGCACAACGCAAGCCACGTACAAATAGAAACTGAAGTGATCTACAGACAACAAGTAACGAAAGACATTTTGCGAGTCATCATCTGTTGGATGCAGGACGATTACCTGTTTATAAAGACAGTCAACCATCAGCCATCTTTATAGCAGAGCAAAAGAAAGGAACCAAGATACGAAGAAGAACTTACATAACAATGCAGCAGGAGTTTTGCTATCCAATCGTTAATAAAGCAAGACGGCTAGCATCAGATTGATATGTGATCGTCTGGATCCTTTTCGACATAGGTATTTAAGCTACGAACCTTCTTTGCCGTCTTGTAGAACATCTTGGACTGGGCACTAAGTGCGTTCGATCGCTCAACCAAGTTGTCTAGCTTCTCACCTCGTTCTAAAACGGACTCGATGGTTTTGTGCTGAATGGTACACGTTTCACGACGCGTTTAGTTGTGATCGACGAACGGCACAGCAAGAAAAAAAAAGCAGTGGCTGAGCTCACCAGAACAATCTTGGTTTCATCTAACTCCTGTTGAACTTTCATGATGGTATCCTGTTGCATGAGACAGTACAGACAGGTCAGATACCATTCGACTTTAGACGCTAAACTTGGAAAGAAGAAGTAGGACGCGAGAGCCGCGAGGAGGAAACTAACGGCCTGTTTGGGATCCTGATATTTCCTAACATATTCTGCCAACTTGCTGTCCCCAACGGCCTTGGTCCAGTGATCGGATGTGTACTCGTCCAAGATCTTGTTGAGGAGAGAGAAAGACACCCGAACAGGATAGGCGGTGTCGGATATCAGGACGGCTATGAACGAACGATATGAGCAAGCAGTTAACGACCTGCCGAGATTACGATGCCGCAACTGGATTCAAAGCTCTACTAGACACGCAGCTTGCCCAGTGCCAAGTAGAGCCATAGAAAGAACATTCAGGTGCACGAAAACAAGAAAGAAGGCGTACCAGCAGTGTTTCCCTTTCGGTAAACGTTTGCCATGTTCTGACCTTCCTGAACGCTCTGCCTCTGACCTTCGGTAGTCCTACTGGCCACGGTGGATGAAAGAAAATTAAGACCCTCCTGGACAGATCCCCTAGTGAGGAACGAATACTCGGAGAGATCCGAGGCCTGAGAGACCAGCGTCGCCTGGGTCGGGCTAGAGAAAGTGTAGATAGAAAGAGAGAGAAGTTTCATAGTGTGATATTTAAAATAAGATAGGTGGGTTGAACTGTTCTGTGTCTGTATCGGTCTCTAATGTCGTTCAACGGAGATAGAAGGAGCCCGCGGGGTTATTGATTATGTGTGGGTGATAGTTGGAGTCAAGCCCACGCGGCGATTTGAGCAAGGTAAATTAACCCTAAGCCATAAAAAAGGCGTCACACTGCCATTAACCTTGAAGATCTTTCTTTTTCTGGCGACCGATACCTTTCTTACTCTGTAAGTATATCTGGAATACTCTGGCGCTCTCTGGTTTGAACTAGATTGTATCTGGATAGCACGATCCATCCGTCCATAGCATTCACATCAAGACTTTTGAGAAGATTCTCTTCTTGCTTCCAACATCCCCAACATCCCCGTCATGACGTCACAACCGCCATCTTCGGGCCTTCGCTCAAGAACCAAAGCTGCAAGCACTTCTTCACTAGAGGATGAGAAGGCGTACGTTCGTTGTAATGTTGCTCATGAAGATTGCTCATGATTCTGTATACATCTGACACCATCTCGCTATGATTCACCCGGGACAGCTCGCTCGTGCAAGACAGCTCATCTTCATCGCCGTCATCAGCAGCCAGCTCCATTCCCTATCCGCTTTCTCTCCTCAACCAACCCCAGAGAGTGGGTTTGGGTTTGATCCTATTTGTTGTAGTTTTTGGAACGGTGTACTCGGCCATCTACTCCACGGCTACCTCTCCCACAGCCAGCGCGTCTCAGCTTCTTGGCGAGCAAGGAGGGACATCCTTGCCTAGAAGCGAGACGCCTGTAGTAGATAGTTACTTCGCTAAAAAGGGCAACGTTTTCAATCGAGTGTGCGTAATTTGTTCCCACTTTCTTTGGATTCGTTTTTGTAGACTCACAATATACATGCTTGGGTTTAAATATCTGAATACGCAATCTTTAGTTTTGCCAAGCAAGCCTGGCTATGGACAACCTTGGTGTATATCATCCACCTCACTCTAACCCCCCCTCCTGCTCTCACCTCAAGCACCCGAACCCACACCAAACGATCCTCTGTTGTCAAATACGTGACTGCCACTCTCTTCTGGATCATCCTCACCTTATGGGCCATAGGACCTTCTCTGTTTGAGCGAACGATGATCTGGTCAGGAGGAGAGTGTGGAGTGGTGATACCCTACTCGGCTTGCCAAACAGGCGCCATCGACTGTTCAGCCTTTGACAAAGCGGTTGGAATCGGAAAAGGCGCGCTTGTCAAGATACCCGGCGGATTCTGTCACGGAGGATCGTCCCACAAATTCACTTGGGACGATTTAGTTTTCTACCTGACCTCAGCCACCACTGCCTCTGGAGCAGCGGCAGCCGATGCATCTGCTTCGGCGATCGCCCACGGTGAAGCTTCATTCAGCGGAGAGGCCGTCATCAATTCTTTGAGGCTCGAGTCGATCAAAGAACACTTTCAGCAGCTTCGACCTCATTGGTCTGGCGGCCATGATATCTCTGGACATGTCTTCCTTCTCACCATGAGTTCGATGCTGATCTTGGACCTTGTCTGGCCTGGGTTCAAAAGAATCATTGACGGAAAGGCTCAGGGAATGGAACTGGGCGAAAAGCTTTCAACAGGATTCGGAATGAGCGTCGTCGTACTTTGGACTTTTATTCTTAGTGAGTTGAATCTGGAGAGCATCGTCTTCTTTTCGTGCCCGTTTTCTCTGATCTCGATGTCTTTGTTATCCTTCCTATCAGGCAAAACCGCTTTATACTTCCACACCGTCTTGGAGAAGACAACTGGAATGAGTATGTGAACAATCTGAATCTGGGGAATCTTGGCTTGAGGATAATAGCTGATACAAAAGACACTCCTGCTTGACCCAATAGTTATCGCCATCATCGGTACTGTGCTCTTCCAGTATGTCGGATCCATCGTGTATTAGGCTATAGAGCGGAATCAAAAGTACGAAACACCAATTCGGTGCCCTATCATCCACCCTTGTCCGATTGTAAAACCGGTTTCTATATAAAGCATTTATTTTGTTGGTACATCTTCTGTACGATAGAAAGAAGAGACAGCTGTCTAAAGATCGTCTGAGCCCCGCTTCATCACCATGAGTTCATCCAGAAGTCCCTGAAGCTTCTCGTCGTCTATTTTACTTAATCTTTACGTTTGACGATACGAAGAGACCAATAGGCACACAGACAGACAGACGGATAAACGTTTGAATAGTATTCAGCCAGAGCTTGAAATACATGAATTGGAAAGAGAATTAAACGTACGAAGGAATTAAACTCTTGGCTTCCTCTGCTCCTTTAGGTAAAAGATTGCCAATCTGAGCGATCTCGAACGGCTTGAATAGGTCTCCTTCTCGCATGAGAATGCTGTTTATCCAGAAAGCAAAGTGCATCGTCAAATGATCCAGTTATCAGTGTCAAGGTTGATCATAAATCGTTAATCAAACTCGGTAAAACCACGCGTCAAACAGCGACAACAACAACGGACCTTCGAATTGTCGTCACCTCTTCTAATGGTCTAGAGAACTGCGATACATGAGCAAGTGTCTTGGTGTAAACCCTTTATGATTTATCACGGATTCCAATCAGGTATAAAGAGTGAATATAAAAGTATATCTCTGGGTTAGAACCGAAAGTCATACCAAACGGATATTTACACCATCAGAGACGAGGAAGAAGTAAAAAGAACCCACATCGAGTTTCCGTTCTCAAGAGACTGATCTCGTTGGTTTAACAACACTTGCACCTCAGAAACAAGCAAACAACCAGCATCATTAAACTCGTCTCCCAATTTGAGTTCAGCGGCATCTTCAGGCTCTCTTTCATATCGAAACATGGACAAGAACGATGTGAGTACATGCGTAATAATTGTTCACGTAAAAGGTCTGAGCTTTATAGAACTAACTGAGCCCCACGCTTCACAATCCGAGTGTTAGGAGCCATGGTGTTATATAAAACTATGGTGTTATGGATGTTTATAGATAGAAAACGACTAGAATTGTCTGTCTGTATGGCTTTGGCTGCTAGGAACAACCCTCGGCCGGTTTAGAGTGGTGCACAGCTTTT
The DNA here is from genome assembly GCA_014825575.1 of Phaffia australis. NCBI lineage: Eukaryota > Fungi > Basidiomycota > Tremellomycetes > Cystofilobasidiales > Mrakiaceae > Phaffia > Phaffia australis. The sequence continues at coordinate 11,272 of MVAH01000210.1, forward strand.
GATCAACTATGAGTATCAACACGCCAAAGGATGCAGCCTCAGATAATTTCTTCGGTATTCAATCGAAATCTTTGGAGACAACCAGGTCTTCTTTGCATATATTTTCTACAGATCATGTGTCACAGCGATAAATATTTTATGTTTGAGTGAAAGACATACGGAGTGTAAAACGTACGGTAGTAAACGTCGAACGGCCAAAGAGGGATGATAAGTACCGATTGTGGTTTGATGTTAAACGTGTATGGAAGTTATAGTTTATCAGGAAATGTGTAGACAACGAAAAGGAAGAGAGGAAAATGACAAAGTAGAAGTCAAGAAACACTACGCTCAAACATGAGTTTCAGAAGATTGAACAGCTGGCGTGGTCTTCTTCCTGCCCCAACCCCACCGGCCTTTCGAAGACTCATTCTTAGCACCAGTATCGACATGCTCCCCATGTTTGAGACCTGATCCAGGTGCCATGTCTCTCCGTACTTGTTCCGGGTTTAGAGCACTTTGATGACGGGCGCCACCAGTCTGTGCAGTCTGTGGCCGAGGGGCCAGAGGGGGAGGGATAGCAGCCGCCGCATGGTGAGAAGCGGTTGATCTGAGAAATTCTTGACCTCGAAGGCTGTTTGGAAATTCCATGATAAGCGATCAAGAGAGAAAAATGATAAAAATCAACGAATATTCAAGACGTATAAGACATACGTTAAAAATTCCTCTAATAACAGAGCGTTTCTGGAGTTAGCTTTCCACGCTGCGGCCACAATGTCTCCGGCAAGAGGTACAAATCTGTAGATGAAGAGGATCAAGGCAATCATGAGCAATGCAAGACTGAATTCCACGATTCAGCAAAAGTTGCTTACCCAACTCCAGCAGATACGGCGTTGTTGAACAACATCTTGCTCACCAACCATGGCGGAAGCTCTGCTTGTTTACCTTTCCAGCGTGAGATGGACCAAAAACCTCATAATAAGTAGCGTGAACGGTATTCAAGCTCACTTTAATCCTAGGCTCACATTTTCTAATCACGAGCACGTAGTTTAGAGTAGCATCCGCAATATCTCCAACAACCTGTGCAACGGGTAAAACATATTGAGCTTTGTCTCTTGTAGCGAGCTTTCATCTCGACCAATGATACTTACCGGAACCAAACCGATGAAGAAAGCGTATCCAACTCGAAAGCCGCACAAGTTAATTCCTTTGTCGAGATAGTGGGCTCTCTTCTTAACTTTTCGCAGGATCTATCGAATGAGCAAGGTTATATGAGCCAACGATTCCTAGAGTTCCTGCACCATGTACTAGAACGAAGCACACCTTTGCATCTCTTTTTGACAGACCAGGAGGAGCTTCTCTCTTTGCAAGTCGTTTCAATAGAGTTCAGTCACTTGATCCTCGTTCAAAACCGTGTCCAGCCTCTATAAGAACTCACCTTGATCCGTTTAACTCGACCTCGCTCGTCAGTGATTTCCTCGTAGAGTGGATCCCTTGGTGCAATGCCGCCCACATGCTTCCGGAAGAGATTTTCAGCAGCTTTCATCCCGACCGATTTGGCTATTAGGCTTGTCATGTTGGTATGTTTATTATGATATAGAGGGCACGCTTTGAAAGTTGGTTGATGAGAGTGGAGTATAGCCTATTGACTGAACTACTAGCAATAGTGGAGTAGTGGGATTACTACAAGTACAGACATTCAACAAGAAATGACGTATGATCAATTGGGACAATACGGGTAGCGCTGCAGCTCAGCATGGGGTTAAATGGACCACCTGTGTAAACCACGTGATTAAAGATAACTTGTTGACGTGGCGCCTTCTGCTCATGATTTCTTGCTGTCGACACAGATGGATCCCTACTGTTAGTATTCCAACCCCATTAACCAGATGAGAGCGATATTTTCCATCTCGATCATACCAGCCTTTCTCCTACTTCTCTTGGGCTCTGGTTCGCTCTCCGCGGCGTCTTTAGAAGATGCTGCTCCGCTCTTAAAGGATGGAAACGCGGCTCTACTTAAAGGAAGTTATCTAGACGCTGTGAGATTGTTTGGAGAGGCTCTTGGTGCGTTCAGTTTAATGTTCTCTTATGATATACATGCCTTCTGAATGTTCAATCTAGCTACTGGCTATCTCGTCGCTTCCATACGAATGACTATCATGTTCGGATCGGTTATGGGGATATAGAACTCGATCCGAGCTATGTGACGCTGTACAAGCGAGCGACCGCTTATCTCTCTTTGGGAAGGAACTCAGCCGCTGTGGAGGACTTTGATGCTATACTCAAATTAAATCCGAAATTCTTCAAGGTGAGCTTGGTCGAACTTGACAATGTTTGTGACAACCATAAGCTCATCGGCCGTCTTATTCCTTCAACCGTTTTCGTATTATCCCATTCACTACTCTCACAACGTTGATGTCGTCGGGCTTGGTATGTTGTGTAGGCTTACCTGGAGAAGGCCAAAGTACAGGCCAAGGAGGGTCAATATCCGGCTGCTACAGAATCTCTGAAAGCGTTTTTGGCTTCTAATCCGTCAGATTCATTTGCTTCTGAGCTAGTCAGTCAAACCCTCTCTTTTTGTTGCTTCCATATGAGCTAGCGCGCCACCGTCCTTTGGTACCTCATGATTCACAAAATGGGTTGATATTGCAACATGGTTTGAAAACATCTAATAATTCGAACCAACAGCTGGTTTCTGTAAAAAGCGCTGAGAAGCTACTCATTTCGGCTCGAAAATCCTTCGCCAAAAAGCACTACGAGGCTTGTATCTCAACCACATCGTCCCTTGTCGAAGTCAGCCCTCTGTTGCACGAAGCGAGAGAGATGAGGGCCGGGTGCTACTTTGGGGCAGGCGATGTGGATAATGGAATTGGAGAATTGACGTAAGCCTCCTCGGTTTTAGATGCAGCAGCGTCCCAGTATGCAAAACCCCTGATCGAACTTCTTTGAATTGAGCTAGTCGACTAGCTACACTAGATCCAAGCTCAGCAGATTTAGCTATTAAAGTGTCATCTCTCTCATATTTCCTAATCAATAGTAAGTTTCATATGTTACCTATCGCCCATTGCCAAGGTTGACGTCTAGCTTACCTTTCTCTTTCATCACCTCATAAGCTTCTCCAACGCTTCCTCAGCTCAAACAGTGCCTGCACTACGACCCAGACTCCAAACCATGCAAGAAAGCATTCAAAGAACTCAAAGCGCTTTCAAAGCAAGTGACCCAATCTACTAACTTCATCTCGGGCTCCTCCTGGCGAGCAGCATTGAACATCCTTCGAGGTACAGCCAACAAACCATCCCTTCTCACTACGTTCGACGAGCTCTTGGCCACATATCAGACATCATCATTTCAAGGTATTTTCCCGTCGTCGGTCGATTTGAAAAAAATCTCCTCACCTAGACTAGCTCTTTGGGAGGCGGCATGCAAGGCACACATCCAGCTAGGTGAAATCAAGAAGGCAAAGGATGCATGCGAGGAAGTTTTGCTGATGGATGAGGGAAGCGTCGATGGACTTGTGGGTAAGGCCGAGGGATTGTTGAAGAATGAAGAATGGGAAGAGGCCGTTCGAGTTTTTGAGAGAGCCTTCGAGAGCGGAGGGAGATCTAACCAGGATGTAAGTTTTGATGGTTAACCGTATTCTCGCGTTTACTAGGAAAGAGATACTGAATCCTTACCCGTCGTCGTGATGTTCCCTATATTCCCAATTCTCAGGTTGCCAATCGACTTCAGAAGGCACAAAAGTTGCTCAAGATCTCGCGCGCAAAGTTCGTTTCACAAGACCAATCTAATGATATAGATCGCAGGTCTAACGGTTCATTTGAGTATGAATTGACACCTCGGTTGTGTGTTACCATTCTTCTGTTCTTTATCTTTCAATTCTTTTAGGGATTACTACAAGGTATGCATCGTACAGTCTGTTGTTTGTTGTTGTAAAGACATGATCGTAATTGAATGTCCTCTATTTTGCCCTTTCTCTTCTGAACAAATCAATATAACTAGGTCCTGAATGTCTCTAGGGATGCTGATGCGCGAACAATCAAGAAGGCGTATCGAAAGGCCGCTAAGACAGCTCATCCTGATAAAGGAGGTAGTGAAGCCAAGATGGCTGCTGTAAACGAGGCCTACGAAGTTCTTAGCAATCCAGGTTTGTTTCTTTGTCTCTTTCTCAATTTTTTCATAGTTGTGTGTGTGTGTGTGTGTGTGTTCTCGGTTGACGTGATCCATACGTTTCTCCAAACAAATAGAATTGAAGGCCCGGTTCGATAACGGGGATGATCCGAATGATACATCTCAGCCTAGCGGGCAGGGTCGGGGTTCGCCTTTCGCCCATCACGGAGGGTCGCCCTTTGAGCATTTCTTCCATCAACAGGGCGGTGGAGGCAATCCTTTTGGAGGCCAAGGAGGACAGAAGTTTCACTTCCAGTTTTAGAATAATCAGTATAGATGAGAATAAGTTCAAATTGAACGGATACATCATCCTAGATGAAGGCTTGAATTGATATCGAGCCAGAACAAGCTTCATCGCATCTTCAGTTGACGTGCACAGTTTCCTTCTCGCAGCCTTCTTTACTAAGAGAGCAACTGAACGCATGCGAAGAACTCTTTCCGTTTGGGTGCATGAAGATTTGTCATATATTGTTCGGTTGAATAACTATCTCTGAGCCCGACGGGCCCGTTTAGCTCCTCCACCCTTTCGGGCCCCCTTACCTCGACCTTCGAAACGAGCTTTGGCCATTTGAATCTACATGTGAACAACCCACGAAGATACGGACGATGAATGATGAGAAGTCGATCAAGAAAACCAGGTTTCTGACATAAGAACGAATAAAAAGATCAGGAGAACATACTGTCTTGTACATTGCTCCTCCTCGACCTGCTCCACCCCCAGCTCTCTTGATTGGCTGAGCAGTCTTAGAGAACATGATAACCCTTCCATCATTCCCTGCTCGTCCTGCTCGTCCTGCTCGATGAATAAAGTCAACTGCGTTCTTCGGCTCATCACACATGATGATCGTCCCAACCGTGGGCGCAAAATCCAAACCTCTCGACAGAACACCCGTAGTTATAAGAATCCTAGGCTCGGCTTTCGGATCCTCCCAAGGCTGAAGTCCAACTGAAGAAGCCTTCACAGGAACGGATGAAGGGACCTGAACCCGGTCCAAAAGTTGATCTTTCGGGTTGACCAAGAACGGGGCAATATGCCTGTTCGTTCCTCTTGTTCGATTCTTTGACGCAGATTGAATAACTACATTCGGAAACCCTTTCTCGGTCAAATATTCCCCAAAATCTTTGGCTCTTTCGTCCTTGTTTATAAACACGATTGTCTGAGAATTCTCTTTGCCTTCTCGAGCATCTTCAACAAATGCTCGTCGGATCTCCATCAAAACGTCTGATCTCCAGTTGGATCCGGACCAGTTGACAGTAGAGAGGGCGAGGCTATGAGGAAGTCGATGGAGGTTTGGTGTAATCAGTCGGGTGCATGTTGGATGTTCTCTTTGTAGAATTCTAGAGAGTGTTTCGGGTACAGTCGCGGTAGCCATGATGAAGTTAGGAGGAGTAGAGGACATAAGAAGAGGGTTGATCACTTTCTGGACATCTTGAAGGAAGGGGTCGGCTGTAAGATAGATTTTGCAACAGAGTATAAGCGGATATCGATACAAAGAAGCGACTATACAAAACAAAATAGAGAACAAAAGCAAGCTCACCCAAGGAAACATCGGCTTCATCAAGCACCAGCCACTCGACTCTTTCGAGACTCAAATATTCACGCTTCTCATGCCTCTTTGTTTTTTTGACCGGTAGCGTCCACTCAGGCTTACCCTCCGCGGCCCGCTTCTCATTCTCCCTGTCCCGGATGTTCTCCAACCATGTCTTCCTTTTATCGGGAATCCAGACATCTTTCGATTTTGCTCCCTTGAAGGAATTCCTCCAATCATCATCTCTGAACTTTTTTGCCTTCTCAACCTCCGCGTCGATAAGTTTTTTGAGTACTGCGTTCTCGGATTTTGCATCTCGCTCATCAAGTTGCTGGTCTCTCTTTGAAGGTAACCCCATCAGGTCCTTGATTCGGCTGATTGTTCCAACGACAACATCGGCTCCTTCAGGGTAGCGAAACACGCCACCATCCGGACCAGAGCCAGAGCCAGAAGAGAGACACACTGTCTGAAGTCGGTCTTTATGGGTGAGAGCAGAAATCACAGAACCAATCTGTCTGGCGAGTTCGTGAGTGGGGGCGATAATGAGCGCTCGGGGTCGAAGTCTTGTTGGAGACTCTTCCTTATCGTCCTCCTCAATCCTCTTTCCTGAATCATCATCGTTCTTCAAAGCTTGAATTATGGGCAGCACGTAGGCCAAGGTTTTTCCGGAGCCAGTTTCTGCCGCGAGCAGTGTCTTCGATCCCGGTCGAAGACCTCGAGGGATGAATTGCGAAGGTTTTGCTAAGGGGTTCTTCTTCGATTTGAATTCCGCGGAAGCTTCTATGTCGACAGCTTGAGGGAAAAAGTGCTGCAGCGAGAGTCGTTGAACAGGCGTCGCGACAAGAGCGGAATCAGCCGACTCTGGAAGCATACCCTTCAAATATTGAGCTACAGATTCGATCAAGTTCGGCCTGACTGGAGGACTTGTGAAGTGTTGTGGAAGACCAATTAGTGTTGGATGGCTTTTGAACTTGCTCGCGTTGGGTGGACTTCGCTGCAATGGCTGAGCCTGAAAGACGAAGTTTTCTTTAGACTTCGACTTGCTCGCAACGAGAGCCTTCTTTGCGTTCGATACTGCCTTATACCCTCGGGGAGGTGTCAAAATCGAACCGGTACTTCCTACAACTAAAGGGTTAGCCTTGACAGTGGGAGGGAGCCGACGAGTCGAGTTGCCCAGTCGAGATCGGGCCGGACGGAGAAGGTCAGGATGGACGTCTCGTTTATTGTCGAAGTTGGGAGCCAGTCTTTTCTTAGCCGGTAAACTCTTCACTTTTATGGTGATCACATAGGAAAAGACCGAAAGTTTCAGCTTTTATCTAAACATATAGAATTTCTCGAGAGCTAGAGCAGAGCAAAGAGAGTCGTTGTATCGAATCGGATATATTTCATTTCACCATGTCATTTCTTTGCCACTCTAACGACCAATCTCACACCAGCAGATACAGCGAACACAACAACTTGACAAGTTTGTTTCTATCGCTGCATATCCTTCGAAGCCATGTTCTGTTATGTGTCGTGCCGAACACGAGAAAGAAGAATGTACAGATAACTCACAGTCTTTGTTCCGAATACCTCGCATCGACTGCATGATTTTACCTCCAGTAGTAGTCCGGGAGCCTCGTGCAAGGGGACATGATATCGAGAACGGTCTGATGGTATTCCTAGAGACAGACAGAACGCTTCGAGAAACTTCCAGACGAAGCATCATATGAAGAAGATAGAGAATATGAAGAAAGACAAGTTGATGACGGTTGTGATACAAGACGCCCGGATGGACGATTTAGAATTTACCCGTTGAGCGCTAACGGTTTCCATGACAACTGGTCCTCCATTTTTTTACCAGCTATGTGATTAGCAACTTAAGTACAATCAGTCAGCAAACAACCTAAACTCCACCACAACTTTCACTACAACCAAACATTCCCTTGAATATGTCTGCTCAAGAAGAAAGAGAGGAAGACTACATAAATGACGATGATGCTGAGGAGATCATTCATGAGGAGAGTGATGATGGAGGTGAGGAGCCGATGAGCGACGAAGATGAGAATGAGGATGATAATCAGTTCGAAGGAACCCAGCTCGAAATGGGTGAAGGTTACGGTCAAGAAGATTTTAGGATTAGCGCAGATGGGACCACTATGGTGTTCGACCCAGATGGTGATTTCGAAGAGGGAGCTGAGGGATCATCCGCTCAGAAGGACACGGAAGAGGATAACAGCTTAGTTGCCGCTGGTGAGTGTTTCTGTGGCTGTCTGTCATTCGCCATTTGGAGACTTCATAATTGACTCTAGATATCTCGTTTCTCGTTCGCTCTCTTTATCACCGCTCGTTGTATCGGGTGAAACAAACTATTCAGTTTTGCACAAGGATGATTCTTCTGTGTTTGACGTCGCTCTTCATCCATTACACCCTAACCCTTCTTTGGCTGTTTCCGGTGGGGAGGATGATATGGGCTATATCTTCGATACAGCCACTGGACAGAAGCTTGTTGAGCTGAGTGGTCACACTGACTCTGTTGTAGCCGTCGCATTCAGTACGTATTTTCCTCCAGGCGACTCAGTTTTTGGCTGCATCACACCCCACTTGGATATACTAACCGTATTGTTGGATATCTTAAGGCTCGGACGGACAATTTGTCGCAACAGGAGGAATGGACGGTCGAGTAAGGGTATGGAAGCGAGTTGGAACCGAGAGTTGGAGCGACTGGGAATTTTTGACCAGTCTGGAAGGTCCGGATGAGGTTACCGTGAGTAAATCCGAAATATACCGGCCTTGGCCTTCCACTTCGATAAGCCATCAGGATGGATTTGCTTATCACGTCTTTGCCGAAACGGATTTGAAATGCTCAGTGCTTAACCTGGCACCCTAAAGGACCAGTGCTCGCTGTCGGATCGAACGACACGACCGTCTGGATGTGGCAGCGTGAGCTATTCTTGTTTCTTCCCTTTGTATATTCGATCGCAACGCGAGACTCACATTCAAATTAAATTTATATCTGAACGATTGGTAGTTCCTTCGGGGAACACCATGCAAGTCTTTGCCGGACATACAGATGCCATCACTGCCATTGCTTTCACGCCCGATGGTTTGTTCCTTCTCCCGGTTTACATATCTTCAATCAAATGACTATTAGAGATTGACAGTCGTATTTTGAATAAACGTACTCCTTTTTACCCCATATCCTCTGATGTAACCCAAACAAACAGGCAAACGTTTATTAACCACCTCGGCTGATTCTTTCCTTATCGTTTGGGATCCTCGATCACCTTCACCTTCACAAACATTTAACCCTACGGACGGTCGGTTTAACCTAGCTGAGGGAATTACCTCTCTCGCTATCCATCCTTCATCGAACCTTGCTGTTGTAGGTGGTGGAGCTGGTGGAATCCGAGTGGTCAATCTGATCAAATCCGAGGTTGTTAGAGGGTTCCAAGGTCACAAAGAACAAGAGAGTGTAGAAAGTTTGGTGTTTATGGATATCGCGGGAAACGGTGTTGTCGTAAGCGCGGGAACTGATGGAAAGGCTTTTGTGTGGGATGTTACCACTGGAAGGTTGAGGAGTACGTTGGAGCACCCTGAGGTCAGTCTTGAAACAGTTGTTGTGCTCGACTCCGATATTAGCATCCAGTATCAAAACTGAACAGCGCTTCATTCCGTTTCTGGGAATCATCTGATATGTGATCAGGCCATTACCTCCATCCGACTTCACCCTGCGCCTATGAACCACATGCTTACTACTGCCTCGGCCGACGCTACTCTCAAAACGTGGGACATTCGAAACGGTACACTTCTCGCACACCACAAGGGTCACCAGGCCGTTATCAACGCACTGGCTGTCGGAAGTGGTGGAGAGGGTAGAGCTGCCATTGTTTCTGCCGGAGATGATGGCGCAAGTTTGGTCTGGTTGATATAGAGATGTAAATTGTTCTTTGTTTTATATTGGATATTCCAAACGTCCACTTTTCTTTTTTTTTCCTCACGTTTGTCATCCTGTGTTGAGTTGGATGACGAGAACATACGCTGATGTCTGGATAGAAGAACCAACCCTGATTCATGTGACGTGTCACCCGGTCTTATATCTAGCTGAAAGTCAGAAAATATGCAAACATCTATTTGTGATAGTTTAAGGCAACTAGTGGTGCTGATAACACGTTTACGTTCAACTCTCCTCTAGATTGAGTTGATGAATGTTGATATGAGTCGGAGGAATTCTCTCGGTCTGGAGTGGAGTGAAGGTCGGACCCAGACAAAAGATGAACATTAGCAAAGCCAAGATGAGGTATAGTTGAACGAAAAATGGGGAAGCGCGCTTACTTCTCGGCGTGCACCCAATGCGCGGTATCCATTTCCTTCAAAACCATATTTGGGAAGAACTTTTCGGCTACAGGTATATTGTGCCGGTTAATGTACTTTGATCGGGTTCCTTTGACAAACATTGTTGGCCCGTCCCAAGTAATCTCTCCAGGCTATGAGATGCGAAGGGAGGAAAAGAGAAGATTAGAGCGATATGGTGAGTATTAAAGTTCGAGAAAACGGTACTTGGCTCGAGGAGACGAAAGGAAGAAGACTTACCTGAAAAGGGAAGTTACCAATGGCCGGAATGGCGTCCCTGATGAGCTCGAGGGGGACTCTAAACGTCACCTTGTTGTCCTTCAAGATAGAATTGGTCAGGAGAAATTGTCGAACGGGTAAGGCCTATAAGATCATAAGCCAACAGGATGAGACATGTAAGCCGCTTTTGCGCAGAGATCAATGTTGAATTACATCTGGATGCACAGTTGAACAGCACACACCTCTTCGTACTCGCTTAGAATCTCGTCGGCTTGGCTCTTGGATTTAACGTCCTTGGATTCAATTTGGAGCATTCCATTGACATATTTTGAGAATCTGTCCAAGATTCCGAGTTGGTTGTAATCGCGTTTGCAACCATTTGATGAGCACGTTTATTCAAAGGGGTGGAAACATAAAAGAGAAAAAGACTGATGAATCAGATTCTTACTCGGGACTAATCTTTCCAATCGCCGGAGCCATGTCTACCGAGATGAGAGATTTCAAGTGTCGGTTGAGCTGAGGATGAAGAGCTGTGGCCATAACGACCTTCCCACCCCTTAAAAAAAAAAGAAAGAAAGGGGAAAGATCACAAGTGGCAGGTCAGCTGTACGCGCGCCAAAGACCGAGGATGCGCCAAACAGATCAGGGACTTGCATTGAGTGTCCCATCAGGTGCACGTTCCTATCCTTGAGAGACTGCTGCTCGAAGAAACTGAACACATCAGAAGCCATGCTAACATATATGGATATCATCCGGTGACAAAGGTATCATCAGAACTGCCTTTCTCTTTCGAAAGTCATGAGTAGTACAAATCGAGGACGTACGCCATATATGTATGAGGATGGGCATGGGGAGCTGTTCCGTGATTCCTTAGATCCTGAACAGATATAATCAAAGTTCTCTCACCCGTTCAGCAAGTTATTCTTGAAGGCACAGATGTCAAGAGACGAAATGAGAAGGAAGGATGCATACAGACAATAGCATATACGGGCATCCCTAACTCTTGAGCAAAAGCTCTTGTGAGTGATCTCCAGTTTTGTTTGGATCCACTGAGTATTGAACAAAGCACGAATGATTCAAGTCAGATCGCTGATCCGTATATAAAGCGACACAAGTACCATAGCGGTAGCGAGACTCTCGGAAGGTATACTAACAACAAACCATGTGCGATCACCAAGGTATCGTCGGACGTTCTGTTCTTTGGTTCGGCTAGTTCAAATGGGAGGTCGACTGGCTGTGGAATATCTGGCAGAGAGGAGGTCGGAATAGATGTCACTGAGCGAGAAGAAATACATATAGGATGACCTATTCGACAGAGCCTGAAGCTGGAAGTGGCTGCTCGGAGAAACATGTCGAGTTGCTACAATATATGAATCCACTGGGAGGGGAATGGTTGTATGGAAGAAGAGACGTAACTAGCTAACTAGCAACATGGCTCTGGCTGCTTACCAGCCATGCTGCGGAAGAACCAGCTTGGCCGGTGATGGTCGATACATGGCTGACCACAAACCGACAAATACCTATGGGTCATGGGTCACGTGTAGACATTCAGCTAGCCTTAACCCCTACTACAACCTCAGCGGCAGCGTAGTCAAGTCTCTGCGTCCTCTATCCCTAGTTCTCCTCCTGGTGAAGCGCTGAGTGCGGCATGTTGCGCGACGCATTCACATCTCTATTTCACCAAGTTTGAGAACAAGCATAAGATATGACGAGTGGCTGACACTTATACTCCTCTCCAGATGCCCTGAACACTCTCACCCGATCGATACTGATCCGGTTTGTGCTGCAGCTATGATCTTGCAGTGTCTGCTCATCAAATAAAAGACGATGTTGCCATCCCAGTCTTGAATTTGTACAGAATCCCTTTCAAGCGTGCGGTGCGCCCACGTGTGAATGACTACCCTCATTCGCATACATCTGATAAAATCGCTCAACGAATAGAGTATCATCCTTCTCAAATGGCGTGCTACCATATCAGTATCTCGGAGACTTGCTGATAGGATTTTCTCTTTTATGAAGACTTATAAGATCATCGACCTATTTTGTCTCATATTCTCTACATCTTGTCGAAAAACTTTTTCGGTGTCTTTCTTTCTGAGTCATGTCCAGCTCTTCTTCCGTACAGTTATCAGATGAACTGATTAATGACAGAAAACATGACAGCTCGGCTGGTGGTTCCGACGGAGCATCTATTGTTGAGAGTGCGGGGTCTCCGGCCGTGAAAACATGGTGGTTTAGAGGAACAATCTTTCAGGTAAGCTTTGACAGTTTCCTCTTCGCGCTTGATGTTTTTCCGAGCTAGAACAACTGACGGTCCCAGTAGGCAGCTATCGTCGGCGTTTGTTCGTTTCTGTCGCCGGGAACGTGGAATGCCATGTCAGCGACCGGTGCTGGAGGAGCACAGTCGCCCTACCTGGTGAACGCAGCCAATGCCTTAGTGTTTGGTCTAATGTTCTTTTTCTGCGCTATAGGATGTGAGTCGTCGAAACCTTCGTGTTCGATAGTTGAGTAGTTCATGGCCTAATCTGCGAAACTGCTGTATCAATCAAATAGCTACTTTGTCAAACAAGATTGGTCTAAAGTGGAGTTTGGCCTTTGGATGCTCCGGCTTTGCTCCTTGTACGTCTGTATTGACCTTTGATTGACTCTTCAATAATGTCCATACTCACATTGTTATCTCTACTTTGATGCGATCCCTAGACGCCGCCGGTCTTTATCTCAACAAGGTCCATGGTGTGGTGTGGCTCGTTTTGTTTGGGGCTACGACCTGTGGTATCTCTGCAGGAATCTTCTGGTCTATAGAGGGAACGATCATTCTTGGCTATCCCGAGGCTCGAAAACGAGGAATCTACCTGGCTGTGTGGTTGGCATTCAAGTCTGGAGGCCAACTTCTCGGAGGAATCATCAACACTGCGCTCAACATTAAGACTAAAGTTGCTGGCTCAGTGTCTTCCAACACATACTTAGTGTTTATCGCGCTCGAGTGTATCTCACCATTTGTGGCGCTGCTTCTGTCTGAGCCACACAAAGTCCAGAGGGAGGATGGCACGGCTGTCGTTGTTGGAACAAGTAAGGACGGCTTCGTGAAGGAGATGAAAACGGTAGGAAGAACGTTCCTCCGGAAAGAGGTTCTCTTGCTGTAAGTGGAACAATTTGACATTCGGCTCGATGTCGGTATACTTGGCGATACATACTTATTCTATGCACATCATACAGGTCCGGCTTCGCATTCTACTCCTCTCTCATGGGCCCCTATCAGACCACGTTCTTATCTCTCTACTTTACCGTGAGGGCTAGGTAAGTCTGTTCCATCGCGTAGAAATCATGAGTTTCTTCTATCTGTCTTGCTAAAACAGTCTGTGCTTTTCCTCAAAAAAAGAGCTCTCGCTTCCCTCCTCAGCGCCATTCTCGGCATCTCTGTCAACTTTGTGTTTGGTATCTTCCTTGATTCTAGAGTATGTCTCGTTGACTTGTTTGGCCTAGCGCAGACTGAAACCAAGTCTGACTCAATAATCTCCTCGTCTCGTTCCCTCTTGCCAGAGATTTACCCTTGCCACTCGAGCGCGAACTTCCTATATAATTGTCGCAGTGATGATGCTCATTTCATGGATTTGGGGAGCAATCATCCAGGTTCGGTTCAGTAAGAAGTCCAAGGCTCCTTCACTTGACTTTGGGAACTCTGATTTCGCCAAGGCATACTGTCTTTACCTTCTCTACGCTCTAAATACAAGGTGTGCTGTTTTACTTCTGTAAATATCACCCTCAACATCGAGTTAAACTCTGGGTTCTCTTCCCTTTGTGGTACCGATCCATCACACAGTGTATCACAAAACGTGTTGTACTTCTATATCGCTGCTCTCTCATCCAAAGACCAGTCGGATATCGGTCGGCTGTCTTCTATCCTGCGATCGCTTGAATCGGCTGGTTCCGCTATTGGATACGGCATCACTGCTCGGAAGGCTTTATCCCATACCATCCCGCTCGGGATCGACATCGCCGTGTGGGGGCTGTCGACGATAACCGCATGGTTCTCGATCAAAGAGATCGGAGTCAGTCTCTCTGGAGGTTATGAGAAGGAGGACGGTCTGCCGGCGGATTTCGAAGAAAAGATCATCGCCAAAGGAGAAGCGGCTGCGATTTCTGGCCCGCTGTAAGGGATGCATTCACATTGGAATTTCAACTTTTCTTGCTCTTTTCTTTTCCCTCCATTGTTTGTTCCTTGTCTGTTCTCCAAATATGATACTACGTAACTCGCATAGCCTTGATAACTGTATATAATCAAATCTAACGGTCAACGACTTGATCCAAAAGACAAGTGCCTATGTAGAGTAGACCTGAAAGCAACACACCATGACGTGTGCAAAACACAAAGATGTGGCTCTGGCCACTAGAGACCTACCTATCCCTCCGGTAGGGTTCTTAACGACTTACGCGTCGGTGTTACGCGACAGGTCATGTGACTTCCATGACGTATACGTATCTATGTAACGGTATCATCTCCCGGACGCGCCTGTTTTTGTTTTGACTTTTGATTTTTGTAACAAGAAAAAAGACAAGGCGAACAATAGTTACCACTTTCGTAACCAAGATGCGTCCAGACTAGAAAACCCATCATTGTTTGGCTTTCTCTTCTCTTTCTCCATCCTCCATCCTTGACGATCCTTTCCTTCCCTTCCTTTCGTCTCTCTCTCTCTTCTCCTTCTCAGACAGTCACCTCCTACCTTCTCCGTTCTTGTGTTGGGAACCTCTCTCTTGTTGTTGCTCTGTTAATTTTATTCCCGTTTCTTTTTTTGTTCCTCATCGTCTCTTAATCCATTCTCTTCAGATTTTCCTTTGCCTCTCCTTCTAATCTTTTCCCGCCTCCTTTCCGTTACAAGACCCATCAACAACGAACTTTCTTCTCACGTTTCTTCACTCAAGTTCCTCTCTTAGATCTTCGTATATATACAATCCTCCTCTTTAGTTTACTTTTCACTTACCATAGCCACTGTTCTTCTTTTCCTCCAGTATGCAACGAGTCAGTCCAAACATTTCCTCACAGCTTCAATCGTCTGTTCATCTGGCGGATGAAATCACAACACACAGTGTCTTTCTTGTTTTGCTCAATGGGAAACTGATATTTTCCTCTTTTCCTTTATCTGTCTCTAGGCTCCAGTAACCCGACGGACGGCTGCCGTCCGAGTAAAGGATGAGAACGCAATCATTCCCACCTCAACAGCCACTCACGGCAAGAAACCATCAGCAACTTCTGCCAGTTTGGTACCGGGCGCTACCGCTCGAGCTAAACCTTCATCCGTCTTGACTGGAGGGGTCAAGCCGGTGGCCGGTGTCAAGCGATCTGCTTTCGGAGACGTGAGCAATAAAGAAAAGGTTTGTTTCTTCTTCGCGAATTCAACTTCCCGCACGTTCATCATCTACTGCTGTGTTATCTATCTCCCTCCGGGCGATCAAATCGACTGGGTCTATACTCGAGCATCGGATGAATTTGCAGCTTACTAACGTGTTCCTCGACCTCCTCGTTCGCAGGATGTCTCTACTCACAAATCGAGTAAGGAGAAAGAAAGTTCGAAGCCCATGGCTCAAAGGACCACCCGATCGATGGTTGCTAGCCAATCTGCTTCGTCAGGGATTGCTTCTCGCTCCGCTCGACCCCCTCTCACGAAGACAAATTCGTCGACTGGCATCGCCGAGTCAACTAACTCAAGTCGGTCTTCCCTCGCCACCCGTCCATCAGCCAATGCGGTACCTACATCCACCGCACCCTCTAAGCCGATCATCAAGGTCGACTCGATCCCAATTGAAGACGTCGAGGCCGGTGGTTCGTTCGAAGAAGCTTTGGATGAGAACGAGGTTGATGTCGTCGCTGACCGACGAAGTGCGGCTGCCAAGAACTTTAACGAGCTCGCCCAGGCTGCGGTGATCAAGAACGAGAGCGACGGTGAAGCCAACGAGTACACAGATGAAGAGCAGGACGCAGTTGACGAGGATGATTGGGTCCGGGCAGACGAGGAGAAGGATGAGCAGGCTAGGTTGGAGATTGAGCAACTTCGACAAGAGTTTCAAGATGAGGTCGATATCTTTGATACGACCATGGTAGCCGAATACGCTGACGACATCTTTGCCTACATGGAGGAGCTCGAAGTTAGTGTCCTGTTCCTACAGTTCAACATATTCGTCAGTTGACTTGAGCTGATGCGTGTTCTTTGTTCTATATTTTCTTTTGCATTTTCTGCTATCAATTTTTCACAATCCTAGCTCAAGACGATGCCCAACCCTCGATACATGGAGTTCCAGACCGAGATCGAATGGTAAGTAGAAAGATTTCAATATGTCTCTTTATTCGTTAACTGGTCTCACCGTTGCTAATCGCATTCCCGTGTTTACCCAGGTCGATGCGAACGACTTTGATCGACTGGCTCCTCCAGGTTCATCTCCGATACCATATGCTTCCAGAGACACTATGGATTGCGGTCAACATCATCGACCGATTCCTGTCCGTCCGAGTCGTCTCCCTGGTGAAGCTTCAGCTTGTAGGAGTGACCGCCATGTTCATCGCTGCCAAGTACGAGGAGATTCTTGCTCCCAGTGTGGACGAGTTTGTGTACATGACTGAGAACGGCTACTCTCGGGAAGAGATTCTCAAAGGAGAACGAATCATCCTGCAGACCCTCAACTTCAATATCTCTTCGTATTGCTCGCCATACAGTTGGGTCCGACGAATCAGCAAGGCTGACGACTACGACATTCAGACCAGGACGCTCTCCAAATTCCTCATCGAGGTTACATTACTCGATCATCGGTTCTTGAGGGCCAAGCCTTCTATGATTGCCGCTATTGGCATGTACCTCGCCAACAAGATGTTGAACAAGAAGTGGAACGAAGCCTTTGTGTACTACTCCAACTTCACCGAAGCTCAGCTAGAACAAGGAGCCAACTACCTGGTTGAGAACATGGCAGCAGCCGACTTTGATGGGCAGTACGTCTCCAAGAAGTATGCACACAAGAAGTACCTCAAGGCCTCAATCTTCGCGAGAGAATGGGCATTGAACCAAATCTCGTGATAAGGCTTCCTTTCCCTTCCTGTTCCCCTCTTTAGCTTCTTCTTCTTTCTCTGCTACTTCTGGGCATACCCGGTTGAGCTTGATCTGTCTGTGATCAAGTCGAACCCCTCTTTCTACTCTCCTTTCCTTCTGGTTTGCCATTTGTTCATATACCTGAGTCCAGTCCCAAACACTTCATGCTTCAAGTGTTGAGACGCGTCCTCCCCTTCAATACATACACAGTCTCTATCCTGTCTGCATTCTCCTCTCCTTCTACTATTACTACTATCTCCATCATATACCCACTTTTCCTCCTCTCGTTGTGCCTGTCTTGTCCCTTCTTTCTCTCTTTCCCCTTCTTTTTGATTTTGTTTCTTCACCACTCGCATCATCCGTGCTCTCTATCCCCTCCATCTGTACGAGTGACTCACTCATCAAGAACGATATTCAAGGTTGCCAATCAAACAAAAGAACAAGTGTAGAAGAAAGAAACGGAGAGAAGGAGGAAGTTGGCCATGCTCATCGCTCCGTCTCATCTTATGTATGACGATCAAATATTCTCATTTCTGCTCTCTCGTGGTCTTATCTGTTCATTTGTCTCAATAGAAGAAAAGTCGACTCTTTTCCGTTTCAGCTTTTTTCGCTTCTCCTATACCGTACACCATCGATGTCTCGTCGTCCTGTAGACATCGATCCCAGCCGAAGGAGGGAGGGACTTTGACATCATTCGGTTGTCTCCTCCCTTGATACAATACTCTGTCACTCGTCCCGCCTTATCCTTCCGATTTGACGATCTTTATCCGATTGTTTTCAGCTTCTGTTGATGCTGTCGCTGTCGATTTGTATACTCATGTCAATACCAATCTCGGTATATCTTGCCCGATTTCAACCAAGTTTAGCTAGCTCCGCCGAAATGCATGAAAGGTAGGCGAGGGGATTACGAGGCCGAAAAAGATATCACCTTTGTTGGCAATCGAGTTTCTTGCCCAATATTCCAAGGGGCGTCCCAGGTTTTCGAAAGGAGGATCATTTTTTCATGTCTGACAGGAATCACAGATTGTGGTTCTGTCGATAGAAAGGATCTTGTCTCCTGACCAATTGATGCTTCCTTTCGTTGTTGATCTAAAGAAACGCGGAGCGACGGGTTGAGAGAGACGGCCTGTTCTTGGTTGTGACCTTTGGAAGAGAGACTTGTCGGTTGATTCTCCCTTACTATTCCCCTTATCGTCTCCCATTCTCTTTTGCCTACCGATCTCGTTCTCCCGTCCGCATCTCATTGGTACGACCTTTCGTTCCTCCTGTCCCTCCTTTCCTCCTGATCTCTTGTTCTGTCAGCAAGTTCTTTTCCCACTCAAATTGATCTTCGAGTTTCTTCCTTTCTTCCGCCGGGTCGCCATTCAGATGAGCGCGCATGCTCTTTGGTAGAGATGGAAGCATCGGTTTTACTGTCGGCGTCTTGACAACTTTCTTGACCGGAGGTAGAAACAGCGACTGGGTTGACCGACGGTTGATCGGAACAGAGCCTTTGTTGAGGAC
>MVAH01000211.1:0-29959 GCA_014825575.1 Phaffia australis
TCTCTTCCCCCCCCCCCCAAAAAAGTGTCACCTTTCTCACAAAAAGCCTTGAATCTAGCAATCTGCGCACCAGCCGACGTCGTTCGGAGCAGAGTCATGAACTCGAAATCTACCGAAGGTCCGATCTCTGTCCTGCTCAAATCCTTAAAGGCAGAGGGCCCCCAGTTCTTGTTCAAAGGTTGGACACCCGCCTGGATCAGGCTCGCCCCCAACACCGTCCTGATCTTTATCTTCCTCGAGCAGATCAGAAAAGTCGTCGACTCGACTCGAAACATTTCCAGCGCATGAGTCTTCTTCTTTTTTTTCTTTTCTTTTCTTTTCTTTTCTTTTTTTTTTCTTTTCTTTTTGTTGGTGCCATTCTGCTCTGCCCTGCTTGGTTCCTCTTTGATCTTTTCACTCTCACCTAGATCTTCGCCTCTCTCTCTCTCTCTATTTATCTATCTCTTTCCAAAATCAACTGATAATCAAATAGATCTCCTCTCTCTACAGTCGTCTTGCGTCCCGTCTTTCCAATCGACCTTGCACCTACTCCCGCTAGATTTTGCATTCCCCTCTCTCTCTCTCTCTCTCTCTCTCTCTCTGTCTCTCTCTATTTCCCTCCCCTCTCCCCTGTCCTTGCTTCTCCTCCTTCTTATCCATCCCTTTGCCTCGTTCCCACTTTTCACCCTTTCTTTTTCTTTTTCTTTTTCTTTTTCTTTTTTTCTTCTCTTAGCGGAATATGGAATTTATTTACAAACTTTTCTCTCTCTCTCTCTCTCTCTCTCTTTTCGTGCACACTGAGACACGGAAAAGAACATCCTAGATCCTTGAAAGAAAAGAAAAAGAAAAAGAAAAGAAAGAGAGAGACGACGTAATAAAAGAAAAAGAAAAAAAAGAAGAAGAAGAGAAAAGGATAGATAGATAGATACTCGGAGGATCACAAATACCAGGATAATACCAGGATAATACCAGGATAGAAAGAACGGAAGGGAAAGAAACAAACAGAGGTGGTGGGTGGGTAATATGGATGTTTCGATGGGCACAAAGAAGGGGGAGGGGGAGGAGGACAAGTGCTCGAAGGATCAAACATTATGCTACGAAAGAAAAAAAAAACAGATCCCTTTTCTATATTAGCTAAACTACGGCTAACGCTACCAAGGTCCTCTCCTTCCGTTCTGTTGGCCGAATTGAGTCCTCACCGTCACCGGAGCGGCGTTCAACTTGCTCGGGCTGGCCAGTGAAGCGAATTGAGGTTGTTGCTGTTGTTGAGATTGTTCTTGCTGGTGTTCTTGCTGTTGTTGTTGTTGTTGTTGTTGTTGTTGTTGCTGGTGGTGGTGGTGGTGGTGATGATGATGGTTTCGGTTGGTCGAGTGACGGATTTGATTCGAATTCTGGGATTGAGAAGACGAAACATTCTCTCCTCCTCCTCCTGTTGCCGAACCCGTTGAACTCTGTCGCTTGGACGACACATCGAAAGATGGGCGGCTCGGATCGAGTCCTCCTCTGTAAGAAGAAGGAGAAGAGGAAGAAGAAGACCCCTGGTTACCCGGGAACGAGTGAGCCGAGTTACCTGTCGATTGGAACGAGCTCTGAGATGATCCTCGACCTTGTCCCTGTCCCTGCCCCTGTCCTTGCTGCTGAGACATCTTTTGGTGAGGCGGCGGCTGTCGGCCTTGGAACCCTTGACTGGTCGAACCAGTCGAAAACTCTGATAGATTCCGGAATGACGAGGCTTGCATCGGTACCCCCTGGATCGGATACGTCTGAGGTGGCACCGGCTGAGGAAGCGGACTGTACATCCCGTGTGGGGAGTAATGCATCGACGGCTGAGGTGACGTCGACGGGAACCCGACGGCAGGATGGTAGTTTGCTCCCGATGTAGAAGCCGTCATCGCCACAGGTAGCCATACACCTCCCTGGTGGGGAACATGAACAGGAGGAAGGAACCCCATGGATGAATTGCTACCGGTCAGCAAACCCGGCTGTTGTTGTTGTTGTTGCTGCTGCTGCTGCTGTTGCTGATACGACTGAGGCGATGGTTGTTGATGCAGTGACTGAAGTGACTGTTGAGATCCACTTCGGACCATAAACCGGTCCGTCGGGTTCGATGGAGAATGAGGGAATTGAAGTGATGGCGAGCCGTACACTCCACCAGAACTATTGCCTTGCGCAGAGCTGTTCTCCGGGAAACCTCGCCCAGACAAATCATTCTCCGTCATCGAGCCCTGCCGCGATTGTGGATGGATAAAGCTCGGAACGGTGTGCATGTGACCCGGGGAGGGGAATGATTGATACGGATTGCTGTATCCTCTGTGCGAACCCGAGAACGAGCTAGAAGAATATCCAGAGCTGGCCGACTGGACAGAAGATCGGTTCTGACCAAACTGAGAAGGCGTGAACGACTTGTTGTTTGGGAACCCATTGTTGTTCACATCCGACCGACCCGGTCCTGACAAGCTCGTCTTGGAAGTGTACTGCAAGCCGGACGAGAACGACGGATCAGCAGTCTTCTCCTTGCCAGAGGGCTGAGCCCAGAGATCCTTGACGTGATGCTCCGAAGGCTTGGTGGACGCAGTCGGAGACTTGCTCCAAGCAGAACTCGTCTCAGCGCTCGGCGGTGACAGTGTCGAACTCAAGACGTTTCCCAGCAGCCGAGAGCCAGGGCTTGGCTTCTGACACACACGCATATGTATCAAGAAGAAGGACGCCGGGTCAGCTCACAACCTCGAAGCAACAAATGGTCTACGAAGCAAAAAGAACGTGTACACACCTCCTCCTGTGAAAGCTTTGGTTCGGAACTACTCGGTCGCATGATAGAAGGAAACTCGGGAAGATCGTCCCCTCCAGGATCCGTACTGTTCAAACCAAGTTCGTCCGCTCGGAAATCATCGATCTCACTTGAAACCATGAATCTAACGAGTGGGGCAAGCTGTTCTTCTGAAGCCGGGTCAACCGAATTCTTTCGGGACTGGTAGAATCCGACGTCTTTGCCTTCAGGCATCTTGATTGCCGGCTTACTCTTAGTCAATCCTGAAGGAGATATAGTTCGTCCGCTAGCATCAGATACCTATAGCCGTCCCAAATTTGCAAGAAGCAACCCACCCGATTAATCACACATATACACACTCCAAAACGTCAATCAACCGTCTAGACTCGAACGCAAAGTAAAACTCACCGGAACATTGATTATCGTCCCTGTCTCTATTGCTACTGGTTGTTCAGATTCCTCCGCTTTCGAGACGAGCTCCTTCTTCGCCCCTGCCTCCACCTTCTCTTTTTCCGTTTCCTCTACCTTGGGGGTTTGTACTATCTTAGGTGCACTCGCCAATTCTGGTTTGGCCTTCTCACTTACAGCCGACGGTCCGGAGTCTTTTCTGCGCCAAGACGTTTCTTCCATCACCCGAGATCCAGGTGGAGTCCATGCCGGTCGAGCAGGCGTCGGTGGAACAACTGCGAGAATAGGAGGAGTCAGAGTCGCCACAGGAATTTTCTCCGTCGTCTGGGAAGCTGGTTGCTTCACATCAACAGATACAGAACCGGTCTTCGATTGGCCGGTAGATGCATCAAACTCAGCTTGTTCTCTCGAGGTTTCCTTCTTCTTTGGGAGAGAAACCTTAGGAGATCGTGTCACAAACTTCCTCGGACCAGCAGGAGATGGGTTCAAGAGCATCTCGTCTCTAGATAGCGTCTTGGGGTTCAGCATGATGTACAACGGAGGTTCCCAAGATAGTGTGTTGACCGCTCTGAGTAAATCTGGCTTATCAATGAACTTGATCTGCGATGAACTCATGGCAGGTCTCTTGAAAGTCGATCTAGAGGGAAGCTTGACGGTAATCTCTGATGGCGGGGGAGAAGGTGCACGAGGGTGACGTGTGAAAGGGGCCTCCTCGACCAACTTGAACATGCTCGAGATTGAAGGTTTTTTCGGTAGAGCAGATGAAGCCATCGACGAGGAAACGGATAGCTTCCGAGGGACCTCGTCTGTTGGCGAGAAGCCAGATTTTGAATCGGCCCGGATACTAGAAGTAGGTGATGTGAGCTCTTGTGACTTATTCATCGCTCCTTTGAGTCGAAGCATAGCGTGATCGATTGATGAGACATCAAGCTCTCGATGGAACGGCCTTGGATGACCTGGAAGAGTTGGAGAGGACGAAGCGTTCTTCGCCGAGTGACCGACAGGTGAGTGATTCTGAGGGTTTAGAGGAAGCGAGTCTAAACTTTTGATGGTCAAAGACGGAGAAGACTCGGCTGGAGCAAGAGTGGTGGATATAGCAGGTTGGGACGAGATGTTAGACGATTGAGTGCTGCTGGCTGAAAACGAAGCTTTAAGAGATGCTGAAGATCTTCTCCAAACGTTATCCACTAATGGCGCAGACGGTGTTACAGAAGGTGGTTGATGCAACGTCGATCGAGTGGCCGGTATGCTTTTGGGTGCAGAATCGAAAAAATCAGATGCAGATGGCCTTCTGGGTTTATCATCGATAGCGGAATTGGTAACAATGTTAGTGCTGTCAAAAGGATTTGTTGGAGATGCAGGTGAATCTTTGGCCGCCATGTTTGCCAAGTCCGAGAAATCGATCACCTCAACATCAGGATCTGATGGTGAGAACGATGGTTGGTTATCCAAAGGAGTACTCAACGCCATCGGGCCCGGTTTTGTCATCAGTTGTGTTGTTGAATCCGATGGTGGCGACGATGGTTTCTTCACTTCATGCTTCGATGCTGACTCTTCCGCCGCTCTCAGCTTCAGTTTTTCCTCCAGTTCTTTCGCTTTCGCCTTTGCTCGTTCCATAGCCGCTTTCCTCTCTTCCTCTTCTGCCTCCCGTCTCAGCCTCGCTCTCTCCGCCGCTGAATGCATCTCGCCCTTTTGAATCACAGTGATGTTCTCCGGTCGATCAGGCTTTGAAGAAAGCACGTAAGCGTTCGGAGCATGGTCTAGAGGATTTGGATGAGTCTTGATTGGAGGAGCGCTGCGATTGACTCCTAGTGGACCGCGCTCATTCGGCACTCTAGAAACTGACAGGGAAGCTCTTGTACCAGATGGTACATCCATTACAGGGGGTCGACTGACAGGAAGTGTTGTAATATGAGAGGGCGAAGACGTAGGAGGAGAGACGATAGAGCGAGGCTGAGCCAAATGGGGAGGAGGTTGTCTGCCGACAGGATCTCTCGGCGAAGTCGTAGAGGTACTCTCCCAGGCAGGGCGAGACGAATCGATCGAGGATTTCCTTGGGCCGTTCAGATGAAGCGGGCCAGATTTCTGAAAATCTTCCTGATGTAAGGGAGGACCTCGGTCTGTTCGACCCCCGGTCAAACTAATTGCACCTTCGTAGTGCTGGGGAGGTAATCTGTCGCTAGAGAGTCTCCTTTTCTGAATTGAGGTGTTTGATGGACTGGTTGATAGATTAGGAATAGGAGGTACAGGATGTCGTTCAGGGCGGTTGGTGCTTCCTATTGATGAGGGAGCTTCCAATCTGTTCGAACGCTCGTTGAAGAGCATCCTTCCTGAAGAGAACGATGACATATGATCCTCTGACTTTTTCCACGAGGTTGAAGAAGAAGATGCATGAGGCGGATTCTGACGAGGCGGATATGAACTTTGAAAGGAGGACGGTCGTCCACCCGAGGTAGAAAGATAAGAGGCACTATCCATCGACGATCGAGACTGTCGAGAGATTGGAATAGGTGCAGAGGAATGAGCTACGTGCATATTTGAGCTCGTCCCCATGCTTGTGCTCGCTCCTCCGCTTCCGCTAATAGAAGATCGCTTTTGTGGCCAGCTTCGGTCGAACTCATCTGAGCTTGGCCGTTGAGATCTGTCAATAGATGGGCCGGTTGGAACAGCAGATGTTGTTGAGGGTAACAGAGCAGAGGGTTGGGGTAGAGGGGTAGTCTTGAAGTCAAATCCGTCTTCGAACTGAACGACCTCGTCTAAAAAATCATCGTTCTCATCCTCCAGCTACCATTGCACAAAACAAAATGACAACCCGAGCAGGACAATAATGAGATTAGTCGGACTATGATCCCTTTCGAAACGGTCGGTGTCTGAGAAAGGAGTTTACTGACCTCATCCCAATGTTGTGCTTTTGGATCCAGGTGCCCGCCACGGAAGGAGTCTAATTCTTGAAGAATAGCTTGTTGATGAGCCGCCTCTTTCTGCTTAGCCAACAATGCGTTTGTTTGTTTCTTTTGTCCGTCTTCTAAACTCTCAGCCGTCGTTGGAAAATCCTGTACTCTCCAACTTGGTCCGTTCGCACCTCTAGAGCTTTCTCCTACAGGGTCTCTTCCTCCGCTCATAGGTTGTCCTACCCTCTGTCCATTATCAGCTGTCGTCGCGCCACTTGTTCTCCAGACAGGTGGCGCTCCACTCTGTGCCCCACCTAATGCCAGTGGGCGAGATAGGGATGGTCCTGGAGACGGAGTGGCTTTCAGTCCCCATGAAGAGGGTGGAGGGCCAGAAGGCGGAGCTGTAGGAATTGGGTGAACCAGCTTCGTCGTCAACAGTCGAGGAATCGGATTTAAGATCGTCGTTGGTTTCGTCACTTCGTACGATAGTAGCCGATCGTTCCGATCGTTTGAGCAAGATGTATAAATCCGATTCAGATATAGGTCAGAATAGGTTTATCGATATATACCGAACATGGCCAATGAGATAACACAGCCTACCTGATACAGAACCAATAGTTGAGGCATTGAGAGCAGCCTTTAGATCTTTTCCTACAACATCCTTTGAAGCCCCTGTGGATGCGACAGAGGGAACGACGACCTTCTCCAAGAATTTCTTGTTAACATTGATTGAGCTGAATTTTTTGGTTGTAGCCGTTGTTGGAGTGGATTGTTGTGCGGATGTCGAGCTATGGTTGGAGTGTGCTGGAGATGGATTACGGCTTGATGGCCCAGTCAGAGGTTGAGGCGATGGAACCAATCTAGAAGGGACAAGAGAAGGAGCAGGAACGGTAACAGGAGCAGAAGAGCCAGCGGACGACACATGAGCACCAGATGACAGGCTCTCAATATCTGTAATCGATGATGGTCTAGATGAAACATCAATTTGTTGCCTCCTCCCATTCTCTACCTCATCTAGCTTTTTCTCAACATCACCCGGGACGTTGGACGGTGGGACCGGATCTGAGCTGTCAATGACCGAGGCAAGATCAGATGTCGTCTTATCAGCAGATCTTTCGGTTACCTCTGGTTCGGCCGTCACTTCTTCAAGCGATTGTGATTGTAGTGGCGATGGTGGTGTGAGTGTTGATGTAGTCGTCGTATCTGTAAGAGGAGAGGTCAAACTCATTCCGACCAGGTGCCTGCCTCTCCGAAAGAAAATGAGATCAAGATGGAAAGGAAATTGGATGAGTTTCGGATGTATGTTATAGAAGATCAATAGGATGTCAGCGGTTCTGAACGATATTTAGATCAAAAAGTCTTCCCCTGTAAAAGAAGAAGGGCTTCTGATCCTGTAGATGGGAAGGAAGACTACTGACATGAAACGTATTGATAGGCGACAGTATTCTTTTTTCACCTTTATCTTTGAAACTTTCCTCGCTCTGCTATTTTGTTTCCTTCTGTCAAGATGGAGGTACAGTTTGGCAAGTCAGGGTTTACAGGTCAACATGTGGTTGTGGAAGGATCGCTTTGATATGAAAGGCTTACCAGAGTAAAAGAACAACCAACAGATGGTGATGTCTCTTTTGTCGATGGATAAAGAGCTCGACGAAAACGGCGATGGTCACGGACTCGTCGAGATCACAAAACTAGAAAACACGCGACGGAATGATTATGCAGGCGCAGTCAATCTTCTAATATCTATCGGGCGGTCGCATATTTGACTTTCGACATACATTCCTCAATAAGCAAGGGTACAACTAGAAGATTTCAACAGACAACAAAAAAGAACAGACAAACTGGATGGTAAAACAAGATGAGAAAGTAGATGAATGGATGAATTAGAAATATGACAAAGAAAAAAAGAAAGAAAAAAGCCAAATAAAGAGAATGAACGCGAAAGGATTGGCTCAGAGAACCCTCCTTCAAAATCCTGTGTTGCTCTGTCCGTCTGTGTCTGAAAGCAAAAATATTCTAAGACTACTTCTTAGCCGGCTCTTCAGGCTTAGGGGCCTGAATCTTGAATGACTGTGAAGAGGAAGATAAACTCGTAAGTATCCACATATGAATTGGAACTCATGCAGAGCACGAATTAAAACAAACCTCAGGCGTAGACTCCACACCAGGTCCGTTTTGCTCCCAAGGACTAGCCGACTCGAAGTTTCTGAACGCCTGGGTCAACTGCAATGGTTCGTAAACAACTCGTTTCTTCTCTTCGTCGTACCGGACCTCAGTGTACCCCTAGAAAGCCAATCAAGAGAGTACTCGTCAGCTGATTCATTTGCGCCGAGCAGAAGGTCAAGAAAAAGAAACACAATGAGAAGGCATACAGTGAGGGGGAAATCCTTTCGAAGAGGATGTCCCTCGAAACCTGAGATGTTCGATAATGGAGGAGGTCAGATCAGCATTAGTGAATGTCACTTAGCAGCAATCGTCTCTCGCCTTATTTTATGATTCTCTAGTTTGAATGTCACAGGATTATCATAGCACGTACCATAATCCGTTAAAACCCTTCTGAGATCAGGGTGTCCAACAAAGAAGACTCCGAACATGTCCCATACCTCCCGCTCGTACCAGTCGGCTCCTCTGAAGAGAGATGTGATTGAAGGTACTGGTGATACCTCATCCGCCCATGTCTTGACTCTGATTCGGGATTGGTGTTGGATGGAAAGAAGATTGTAGACGACCTACGGATGATACAACCCAGACAAGGAACGATTCAGATCGGTTCTTCATCTTCCTTCTTATAGCTTGAGAAAAGATATGTGCAGAAGACAAGCCAAGGGAACACAAACCTCAAATCGGTTCGTTCTGGAGGGGTAATCAACGGCAGTGATATCCATCACACTCTTGAAGTATGTCTGAGAGTGATCCCTCAAAAAGTGTATGACGGGCACAATCCCATCAGGAGCAGTGTACAAGACGAGCTCATCTTTGTACACTGAAAATTGTGAGATGTACTTTGGCATGCATGACATCAGGTACTGATAGACCCGGCGGTCAATTATGGTGATTAATAGCAGTAAAACGGTGAGTTTTATGTTCAGAAGAGCATTCAAGCAATTTAAAATGACAAGATAGAATATCAAAGACATACTTGACCGTATACGTGAAGACCATCAGCGGTTGTTCTAGACTTGACCGCAGGATTGACTCCAGCCGGCTCTTGGAAAGGGGCAACGGATGGCTCGGCTGAGATTTATAGATAAAATGAAAGATGAATCAGAGCCAGATTACAAGGATGGATGCACAGTTAGAGGGTAGTTGTCTGGAACCTCCCCCAAATAAGATCTCCTTTCCACGATCCACATTCCAAACTTGAAGAGGACCAGTTGAATGAACTCACCCATCCGTTTAATGGCGGACATGCTCAAAGCCTTCCGACCTATAATCGAATGTGACAGAGGAGCAGCAGAACGAAGAGTTCTAGCGACTTTGAAGGATGTTTGAATCATAGACTTGGACATCTTAGGTCTGTTGAGATGGAGAAAGAGAAAGATATAGCTAGCTATTGGTTATGTGAAGAGGAAAGGATGAGAAGAAACTCAAACGGGGCCCACCACAAGTTGTTTTCAACCCTAACACGATTAAAATCCTGGGCCCACCGATGAGATCTCAGATCGGGAGAATGTAATACGTTCTCTCAGATTCTAACTTCTTGTCGTCTCATCCATATCCACCATGTCTATGATTTACCCTACATCCATCAGCTTCTCCACAATTGGGGGTCTCTTCAATGGTCGATCAGCCCATCTGCTCGCGTTTGCATACTCCTTTGGGCTGAACACCTGGCAAACCTTTGCGGGTGGAATCTTGGCCTACAAGGTATTACGTGAGTATATTCTATGCCTCGTACCTGAATGGCAGGTTTATTTAGTGCTCTAGAGCTTATGAGGGAGTCTATCGCGTTGAAGCTCGAATCAATTTCAGGAACCTTCAGAACAAGATCTTCCCGGTCTACTTTTTAACGAAGTAAGTTTGCGTATTATATTCAGGAAGAGCACATTGAAATGAGGAGAGGGCTTATATGTGCTCGACGATATTCAACAGCTCGATCTCATCGGCCATCATGCTGGGCTCTCAGGTGTACCGCCACCCTTTGAGACAATCGGTCTTCACTCTCTCTTCTCCTGAGTCTTTACAGGCTGTGTTACTTGGATTAAACCTAGCATGTTATGTTTTGAACGCGCTTTGGATTGGTCCTTTAACCACAAAAGTTATGTTTCAGCGGGCGAAACTCGAGAAGGAGGAGGGAAAGTCATACAGCGACGATGGAGTGAGTGTAGGATCCACTTCTCTCCAATCATTTTCGCTCAGAAAAGAAGCTGACCGAGATGAATGGTATTTCGATATCTCTCTTCGGCTGATGTCAAAGATCTCTGAGCAGATGAAAGCTCTGAACAGCAGTTTTTCCAAGCTTCATGGAGGTATGTTCTCAAGGTTATGATGGGTTTGCTCATCTCGTGTTATATTCTTTAATACAGTCTTGGTTTTCTGGTTGTTCTCTGAATGTTGGATTAATAGTATCATCTTTACTCAATTTGGGTGCACTGATCGCGACAACGGTACATGGACTATGGATCGCAAACTACGGTCTCTGAGCATTGTACAGTTCTCTTCTTCTCTTAATACTATATATGAGGAAGAAGATTGCATTTCTAGTTCTCATTATGAAACGTGTTGTAGTATTGATAGAACGTATAAACATATACCATTTTATCTGATGGGGTATGCCTGGTAATCTCGAAAAGATACGTTGTGATGATCGCAATCTGTTTTCTGTACAAAATCATTTACTGTCTCCTATAGATGAAGAGTGGGTGGAAGAATGAGCAGACACACAGATGAACTCTTGGACAGAAACCATTTGGGTACGAAGCTGGTTGTTTGTCCCGACTATTCACAGAAATGCTCTTCATCTCGGCGGAGTGTTCTTTCGGCTTCTGCCGGGAATCCGGAGAGACGGAGACAGAGAGTTTGCATGTGAATAAACGATCGACAACAGCGGGTCTCCACTAGTATAGAGAGCATAGGACAGGCTCAAGAGCACATACACATACACATACACATACACATACACATATATCTACACCTACACCATGCAGACCTGTACATCATACACACCTGTACATATATAGAGATAGCATACATACAGATACATACGACACACCGACGTCCGAATGACAAAGAAAAAAGAATAACGATCAAACCAAACGGCTATGAGAAATGGATTGTCACCAAATACGAAGAGGACGCCGATCGATTTTCGCAAAAGGAACCGGCGCCGTCTGGTCGTGCATATTCCAAACAACTCGGAAACGGTCCGCTTGGCAACATGACTGTCTCTCTTTCTTTTCGCCACTCTCCCTTTTCTTCCGTAGTTAGTTCGTTCTCACCGTCCATTTGGGTTCATACCTTCTTCTTTCTACCTTCCATCTCTGTAAATCAAGAAAAAAGATCTTGTATTCTGGGAATCTTGATAACATTTTCCTCAAAATTCTTCCTATCTCGCTACTTGAACGAATACCACGAAATTAAATGAAAACCTTCTCAACAAGAGCTATTGGGTCGATCGTGGCCTCATCTCTGTTGAGCGCCTTGTTAGTGACGCGTCCGGTCGACGCTCTGCCTGCGATTTCTCGAGTTGGAAGGTGAGTATCCGTGTTTCTTCCTCTCGGCTTGATTTCCCCTCGTCTAGGCGTCGTTCGCCACTTGTTAGGATCTAGACTAGATTGAATAACCGGGTTACAATAGACGAGACGGGTGTAAGATTAAAAGTTCAACTACTAAACGCCTCCTTTTTGGTTGATTTGGACGCGATTTCAACAGATATTTATACGACGAGTCTGGTGCACGGTTCTTCATCAAGGTTCGTCTATATTCGTTCTATCACCTTCTCCTCTATGGATGTTGCACGTCCAGTCCAAGTCTGCAGTCGTGATATCAGACATCTGACTCTATTTGTGTGCGTCTGCTTTGACCTAACAGGGAATTGCTTACCAAGAGCAAGGCACAATCTCGGACCAGAGCGCGCAAGGCGAAGCAAAGTTGGTTCCACCCACCTTCCAACGGACCTGTATATCTCGCTAAGTATAGCGTACTTGTGCTGATTAGTGATTTCAACTATCAAATTCATAGTGGCGGGTTTCCTGAACCGTCGTCCTATGTAGATCCTCTTGCGGATGCGTCAGCTTGCCGGCGCGATTTACCTTACCTGAAGCAACTAGGCGTCAATGCAGTTAGAGTCTACTCTGTTAATGCCAGCCTAGATCATTCAGAGTGCATGTCACTCCTCGAGAGTAAGTTTCGTCACGTTCGTCAAAAAGATAATAAAAAATTGCAGTCAAGCTGATGCGCTCGGGATTCGTATCCAACTCGGGTGTTACTGCAGGCGCAGGTATATATACAATCATTGACCTGTCGCTTCCTCAAAATGGATCCATCAACCGGGCGTCACCTGCTTGGACAACGAATCTATTGGACCTCTACACGGCAACAATTGAGGTTTTCGAGAAATATGATAACGTTCTTGCTTACAACATCGGGTACGTTCCTCACCGCGTGCCAACTGTTCTTTTGTTTGTTTGGTATTGCGTCGTCTGTCCACTGATTTTCAGATCTGTTGGGTGCATACTGTGTGGTGGATCGCTTAGGAATGAAGTAGTTACACTATCAAGTAACACAGATGTTTGTCTCTTCATTCCATGTCCCCGCACCTCTTGTTACTGAGTGCCATCCTAACTCTCTCTCACATCTGGCGCTTTTCATCTCGATTTAAGACGGCACCATTTATCAAAGCTGCTGCCAGAGATACAAAGGCGTTCATTAGATCGATCAACTCAACTGCTCTTGTCGGCTACTCTTCCACAGATGGCGACAATGAATGGCGAAGTACGTTATTTCTCTTTTTTCTCTTGACCGGCGCGATAGCATCGTCTGACACGCCATTTCCTTTACTAGACCCTCTGGCTACTTACCTATCTTGCGCGAGTGACAATACCTCTATCGATCTGTACGGATTGAATAACTACAGATGGTGTGGAAATCAGACTTATAACAGCTCCGGCTGGTCAACGACAACTCAGCTCTATGATAACTTGACGATTCCTGCCTATTTCTCAGAATATGGGTATGATTTTGCTCTGCCATTCTTCCTCTTGGTCATTCAGAACTCATTGTATGCGTATGCTCTTCTGCCTAAAATGGTTTCTCTTTCTAGGTGCAACTTTGTGAGACCAAGAATCTGGGATGAGACGCCGGCTCTATATCAAGCTCCAGCCACCGATGTATGGTCCGGAGGAGTTGCTTTCTCTTACTTTCCTGATTCTCGTGAGTCCTGTCTCTTCGCTTGAGAATTTATCTCCTTAGATTTTAGTATAATGTTGATCGCTCTCATTGTGTTGTTCACATACAGAGAACTACGGAATGATCACCTTGTCGAATGATAACACCTCAGTCATAGTTTCTACTGAAGTAAGCTTTGACTCCGACTTTTGGTTTCTACCGTTTCAAATCTAACTTTTTGTATATATTATTGGTATCTTAGTTTAATAATTTGGCCGCCCGACTCAGTAACATCACCACTCCCAACACGCCTGCCCAAGCTTCTGTCTCCAATGCTCAGGCTCCTGCCTGCCCAACCAGCATCAGTGGGTTTGACGCTAGCACAAATTTGCCCAACACACCGGACGAGAACGTTTGCAATTGTCTCGAGCAATCGGCCTTCCCTTGTGTAAGAACCGATGCAGCTTCTAGGCTACCAGCGACCATTGGTGCTCTATTGGATTATGGATGTTCGCTTCTTGGATCGACAGATCCGGGTGGTGCGTCATGCGACAACATCGCGGCTAACGGTACCGCTGGCACGTATGGAGAGCTTTCTTTCTGTAGTCCTGGTCAGTGTTTCTTCTCCCCATTCCATTTGGAAGATCCGCCTTTCGGAGCTGACTCGCCTAGCTCTGTCCCAATTATCATGACTTGTACAGACATCAAGTTGAGTTATGTATTCAGCTCATACTATATCGCCCAAGGCTTTGATGCCGAGGCTTGCTCATTCGCTGGAAACGCGACCCGAAACGCAAAGTATGTTAACTGTTTCAACCCACATCCTTTGTTCCTCGTTAGCTTTTTTTGACCCGTCATCATGATCCTTGTCAAATTCTTGACACGCATAGCGCGCCAATGTCTGCTAATGCCGCTTCCAATGCCGCTCAGAGCTGTCTTGCTCGCCGACAATCTGACGGGGTTTTCACGCCCACTGTTGCCTCTTCCACCACGTCCGTCTCGGCCACTAGAAGCTCGACATCGTCTGCTAGCGCGACTGCCTCAAACAGTGGGGGCGATAGATTAGACGTGGCGGGCCGGTTTGGTTTCGTCGGTTGGTTGACCATCGGTTTGGTGTCGGTGTTAGCAGGCGGAACTTTCGTGTTATAGTTGATATTAAACAAAAAAACGCAGATGGACATCTTCTACACTTTTCTTTCTCTCACGGATTTGCTTACTCTTTGAGGCTTTGTTAGCTATTTACACCCTCTATCCAATCCCTTCTTTCTCCATATTGTCCTTCCATTCTGTTTCACGTATCCTCCTGTGATTAATAAGCAGCTACCATCTCAATCTTACAAACTTCCTCCCTCCATTGTGATATCCTCGATCGTCTTTCTGGTTTCTTTCTATTTGCATCTTGATCCTCTCTTCAAATCAGGACTTTTCAACTTGTTCATGCCATGCTTCCTTTTGAATTTCTTGATTAACTTGTATCACACATCACCCGACGAGCACAATTGCGTAGAAAGACACTACTCATCCTATTCTGTTTTACTGTACTGGTTGATCACAAAAAAGAGAGAAAGAAGCCAATAGAGGTAGCTATTGTTCCCGGCCTTGTGCCGATGGCGATGATGTCAGCGCAGTTACATAACTATCTATTGAACCTCGGCCGGCCCCGACAAACACATATTGGTAGCTAGAGCCATGTTACTAGTAATTCATAGTTCATACTGCAGTCACTAGTTTATAACCTCAACCACATTCGGATCAGTTGATGTCTAACAGAATCGAGTAATAATGGAATCAGTTACCTGGATAATCTTTTCAGTAGTGGGTGTGTTGTTCTGGGCGAGAATCGGGTATCTTTTCAGGAGGATGTACTTGCGCTCTCATGTACGTTCCCAGTCGATTGAACCAAACCGTATAGCTGGTCAAGTATGATCCTCGATCAGTCCGTTTGACTTAATTCTGCTTCTTGGTTTCATGCGTTGATACATCTCAACACCCTTGACTGATAAACGAATGACTGGGTAACTGGATTCGAAACGGAAAATGCATGAACGGTCTGGCTATTCACCTGGATGGGATGCTTAGATCGATTCAACCCCATGGATCTTCTTTCTCTTCACTATTCCATTGAGATTCCTCTTACCAAACATACCTATAATCAACCCAATCAACCGAACGCATTGGTCTGCCCGGTTCGAAAGTTTGTCCTGGTTCTAATGGGGACAGATCTGGTGGATTAAGTAAACCAGCCATGACTCTGATCAGACGATCTCACATTTTATTGAACACAGGATACAAGCAGGTTCGATCCCCGGTCTTTAGGGCAGAAACCCCTGCTTATGATCATAGTATACTTTGGTTGGCCGATAAAATGGCGATCAAGACTGTCAGTATCAATAGGAAGGCTTGGGCGAAGCCGACGCAACTCTATAGGGTTTGTTTCTTGTCTCTCTTCATTCGTGATTTTGTCAGCTTCCTGATGTAACGATGTTGGTTTGCCGATATGTCATATGTATTGAGACAGGTATTGGACATATTTGGAAAGAACCTGGTTTCGACGGAAGGTTCAGAATGGAAAGCTCATCGGCGAATCGTTGGACCTTCCTTCTCCGAGGTGGGCTTTCTCTTCCTTCAGCTCGGTTGATATTACCGATGAAGATCGAGCTCACTTGCAAACACATGTGTGCTCTCATACAGGGCGTCTATAAGAGAGTGTGGGATACAAGTCTGGTCGCATTGACGCAAATGTTCCGAACGGAAAGGTTGACGGATCTAAATCCCGGAGAAGAACTCCAGATAAAGGATGTGACAAGTATCACGATGCGTTTGGCTTTAGTTGTCATTGGTACGTCTTTTTTCTTTCTTCGATTAAACTTCGATGATGCGACGAGTTGTTTCATCTCATCATAGTGTTTAATACTTCTTGAGTCATGTAGCTCGAGAGGCATTCAGCTTTGATATGGAATATGACTCAAAGCGAGATACGAATGTCAAAAGTCTAGCCAGAGATCACACGATGAGCGCGGCCGATGCGCTTGCGGTGGTTTCTCAGAGCACACTCATCAAAGTTTTGTGTCCTGACGTCAGTTATTCTTCCTTTGTCCCGTTGAGTTCTGATGCTTACAATCGTATCAGATGGTCCACTGGATGTATATTATTAGTGGGGCTACAAGATCCCGAATATCCCCTATGTCTCTAAGAGACTAGCCAAGATAAAAGCTGCGTTCACCAATTTAGAGAACTACATGTCAGAGATGATGGCCGACCGACGAACGAGCAGTCTCGCGGGGGAGGAAGTTAGGTCAGATCTGTTTGAGAGTCTGTGGAGAGCTGCGGATAGTAACTCAGAAGACAATGGAGGCAAGGAAGACGCAGGCACTTTCTCAGACCGAGAGGTTATTGGGAATACGTGTGAGATCCTTTTTTGTCCTTGACGCATGATCATGGGTTGACGTTGACGTTGAATGTTGGTTTCTAACGATCGATTGGTTCTCCATCGCGATCTCTCATGAAGTCATCTTCTTACTGTAAGTTTTTTTGCTCGAGTAGCTTATATTGTCAAATTTTACATCAACCTGTGTCTCGGGTATTCGTTTCATAGAGCTGGTCATGAGACGAATGGTCATAGTAAGTCTATTATATTCCTTTGTAATATCGACTTATCGTTCGAACACTTTCCTAATAACTGATTCTTCCCAACAGCTATGTAAGCCTCAAGTTATTTTCGATATGTATTTGGAGAGTCATTGACAGGAGCTGTTCTACAGGTCGTTCGTATTCGTGATGTTAGCGCTGCATCCTGAAAAACAAGTCGAGCTTTTAAAGCATATCCTTGAAGTTCTTCCTCCAGGTCGAAAACCTGTACATCACTCCTCTTTTCATCATGCATCATTGTGCTTGATACTCATCGTCAGCTTGTCGTTTTCAATTTTAAATCACAGGTATATGAAGACTTCCAGAAATTAACATATACTATGGCTGTACTCTACGAATCGCTGAGACTTTTCCCAGCTGTCCCCGGCATCCCCAAGGTCGCCGGTGAGTGTTTGTTCCTCGATATATATATATATGACCTTCTCCTCTTCAATGTTCCTAGAGGTTGTTCTGATTACTCTTTATAATGATGTTGTCTTTGATTAGTTGAAGATACCACACTCAAATATCAGGATATAGAGGGTGATCATGCGGTCAAGACAATATTCGTACCCAAAGGGACCAGCGTCACCATCGACACGCCTGCCTTGCATACCAATCGTACGTTTCTCGTTAGTTGTATACGAACACTCTCATCAGACCTTGACACAGAGAAGCATCAAGATTGATCTTGAACTCTATGGGATACTGCAGCGCTCTACTGGAAAGATCCATTGAGTTTCAAACCAGAAAGATTTCTAGAGGATTATGAGAAGGATGCATTCATTCCGTGAGTTTTAAGTAGAACGCGCGACATCATCTTATATCCATACACTCAAACAAACTGATTAATATATATGTCGGCTGTATTACTGATGTATTACCTACCTGCACATCAAAAGGTTTTCTGCTGGTCCTCGAGCATGTGTTGGACGTCGTTTCGCAGAAGGTTCGTTCTTACGATCCATGCTGTCAACTTGGTCTTCTGCTTAAGCACATTACTCTACTTTTGACATGTGATAGTGTCCAATATGGTCTTTCTCTCACTCATCGTTAGAGATTATGAGATTATCGCTAGGCCTCGACCAGGGGAAAGTATGAAAAATATGCGCGATAGGTTGGTGAAGGCGGAACCAGTATTAACATTGACTCCTCATGGTGCCGTCGATTTGATATTCAGGAGACGAGAATGATGGTCTTAATGCATCTCGTTATCTGATGTTTATATAACCTGAAGTGGAATTTGGTTGGATATCTCAACTTTCGCACTCTCTTTCTATACTTCTTTCTTCGACATTCTCACATCGTACTGTTTCATAATCATTTATCTCTACAACACAATCAATTGTCTAATTGATATCCTTCCTTTCCTTCCCGAATCCAACTGTCTGTACCGTACATTTGCCTTCTCAGCGGCCAGTCTCATACTCTACTCTCAAAATGATCTTTCTTTCAGCCTTCTGACTCTCAAAAATAAAACCATCATGGAAGCAACAAACGAAAGACATCTGATTTTGTAAAGCTAAGAAGATAAAGAAAATGATATTCAGTTCTGTGAACTTTTTCTCCCTCTTGTTCTACACGACGCGACAGACAAACAAACAGAGTAGAGGGGGATACAGAGTAGGGAAGAATGGAAGCGA
The DNA here is from genome assembly GCA_014825575.1 of Phaffia australis. Taxonomy (NCBI): domain Eukaryota; kingdom Fungi; phylum Basidiomycota; class Tremellomycetes; order Cystofilobasidiales; family Mrakiaceae; genus Phaffia; species Phaffia australis. The sequence continues at coordinate 18,639 of MVAH01000211.1, forward strand.
GGTTAAAAAAAGGACCGATTTAAGCCAAGAGTCTTCTGAAATTCAAAGATCCCGTCCCTCAGGAACGTGACCCTCAGCTAACATCCTCTCAAGACTCCTAACCTCCTCGGTACTCTCCGCCTTCAAAATTGCTTGCTTAACCTTCTCCCTGTCCTCCTCACTCATCAACCTTCCTTTCTGACCATTGTGCACACCTGTCGATCCAGGTCCTGCCACCAGTACTGACGATGACGTGGAGGTAGCCTTGGAAGATGTAAGGAGGGAAGTGGCGAGGGAGTTCGGTTGAGAATGAGGGGGAGGAGTGAGGAAGAGTTCATTGGCAGTCGTTCGTTCTTGATCTTTGATTCGAGTGTAGTCAAGGACATGGAGCTGACCGGCAGCCACCTAGAGTGACAAGAAAAAGAAGAGTCGTATTTCAATAATTGTCATCGAGGAAGGAGATGACACGTAGTCTGAGACAACGATACACGTTCAACAGAAGACAGAAAGAAAGATAACTCTTCTCGTCTATTTCCCCAAATGGAAGCATAATAGAAGAGGAGAGGAAAATTTGAGAGAACCAACCTTCCAAATGCAAAACTCTCTGTAATACTGCTCATTCTTGACAGGGTTTCCTCCCAGGTGAAGGTATCTGAGGCTTGTGCAATTTTCTAGAGGGACCAAAGTGGACAAGTTTGTTATTGAGTTGCCCGTTAGGTCTATCCGATCACGAACCGGGGGATGAAGAGAAGAAACATGATTAGTGAGAGACTAGAGAGGCGATCAAAGAAGCATGAGAGAACGGATACACACTGAGAGTCGTCAAATTAGGAACCTTGAGAAAAAAAAGCAAATGAACCAACCAACATAGCATGTTCAGAGCCCTAAATAGTAAAAACGTGGGAAGATGAAGACAGACGTATTCACTCACAGAAATTGGTAAGGAGAGCGAGATAGAAGTGATCAGGTTGTTCGCCAAGATGATAGATTGAAGACGTGTTGCTGTTTCCAACAAACGCGTATGACCACGATCAAGTCAATCCGACAACCAACCAACCAAACTCTTGATTAGACACGTCCAAAACATGATGTCCCATGATGGAGTGGAAATTGAGGAAACATACAAAGAGGAATGTTGGCAATCGTGGTAAGAGCATTGTCACTCATATTGAGACAGTCGTATCCACCTTGAAACGCTCCCAGGTTTTCGATCGTTTGAATAGCCATGCCTGTTTGATTTGAGATGCAAAATCAATTCAATGATTGATACATATATGAAGCTACAAGTCAGCTGCAAAATTTGGGAAGAACGCCTCGATATTTGAGAGATAAAGAGCCCCGAGAAGCAAGAACGAAGCCAGAGAAAAATAAATCGACACGAGCTGAGAATAATACGAACCTCTGAACTCAAGCTCTCGCTCTTTTAAAGGGTTGATATGCGAGGGCGATCTCGACACAAGCTATTTTATAGATTAGCAGCCGAGAATAGTTGTTTGCATGGATGAGAAGAGTTAGGGAGAAAGAGAAGAGATTCATAGAACATCAGTTTCGATTCAAGATCTCTCGAAAAGCATTGGTGAACGTGTAGTTCCCAAGAGCTGCTCCGTTCGACTCTCGGAGGCTTTAGTTTTCAGGAAGTAAACTGCCAGATAGTAGCATAATAAATAGAGCGAGATTATGACATACTTCAGGAGTAAGTTTAACCATAGTGATCAAGACGAGAAGGTTTGGCTGTTGCGGTTGATGGAGGTGATGGGATGAAGGCGAAAAGAAAGTGAGAGAACAGGGGTATGAATCGATATTTGTTTTTCTAATGCGTAAGCTACAAAACTCTTGTAATGTATGCTCTAAAAAGTTTCATTAAAGATAATTTTGATTCCCACGCTCTCCTTCACCTCCTACACCTACTCCCCCTTTTCTCTTCCTTTGTTTTCTCCTTACTTAGATAGATCTATCTGATCTCACATAAAGAAATATGGCACGAACCCCTACTACATCAGCTAAAGCGGCTGGTAAAAAAATAACGTTCGATGATGAGCATAGCGAAGACGAGTCCGCTTTACCCAACGCTATAGATTTGACCGAGGGCGCCGTGGAAGTTTCCGACGAAGATGAAGACGATGGCGAGAGTCAAGATGATAACGAAGACGAGGATGAAGATGAGGATGATGCTCCTGAAGAGGAAACTATGGCAAGTGGAAAGAAGACAGCCGAGGAACAAACTCGAATCGAAGAAGAGGTTAAAGAACAGTACGTGTTGCATTTTCGTCTCCATTCACGCCCGATAACTTTCTGTTCGAATTCTTATCGCAACAAATTCTTCTTATAACAGAGCTAAACAGAACCGCCGTCTAGCCGCTTTGAAGCGACAAAAAGCATCCATTCCGAAGGCATTATCAAAAACGGAGATTCTTACGGAGGAGCCGGTAGCTGGTCCTTCGTACCTGCCTGAATCAATCTTTGCCGATGCTGCTAAGGAGAAGGCGGCGAGGGAGCGGAAGGAGGCTCAAGAGTTGATACAGCAGGAGAAAGAAGAAGAGAGGGCCGATGGACGGAAGAGAAGGAGAAAAGGTGATGGAGAACCTAGAGCCAGGAAACGGGTCGGGTTCGTTCTTTGCTTCATCCTTTCCGCTATTTTTCATGTTTCTGTAGAGTCTGTCAGTGATTCTCTTTCAAGTGATCTGATCGTGTGGCTTTTCTTCTCTGTTAATAGTGATACATCAGTCCGACTGCTGAACGAGTCTGGCTCGAATAAGACCCTGGCTCTTACCCCCGCACCTGCCCCTCGCCGAATAAAGGCTTTTAAGAAGCAAGCTTACCAGTTGGGCGAGGTAGTGTCTGATCCGTTGAGAAGTAAGATGGCCGTCGGTCGGTCTAATATCGGTGAAGCCAGTGGGAGCAAGCAACGAGGTGGAAGGGAACAGCTCGGAAGGAACTGGGTACGGAAGGAAGGTACGTTCGCATCATACGAAACCATTTTGTAGCGTTGTCGTTATCTTCGTTTGGAAAACACCGTTGAAGTTGCTAACAACTTAACCTATCGGTTGAAACCTATGATCAGCTCATCTTACTCAAAAAAGATCTAGCGCAGGACCTGCAATTGGTTTCTTCACAGGAAGATTAGCAAAATAATAGTTTGACTGTGGATAAACTCTATAGAGAGGCTTGCTCTTATTATGCCGAGAAGAACATGGATAGCATGATTAATTTGGTCTCTTTCGTCTCCAACTCCCCTTCTTTTCTCTTCGTTGAAGTTTCTGATGGTTCGTTGATGGGGTGATATTGAAGAAAACGCCATATACATGTTTGCTGCAATGGATTTTCAAGGAAGCTTTCCGATAATTCCCGGCCCGAGCGAAATACATATGCAATCCTCATCCCATCTGTTTCTGAGTTCGATCATCACATCTCATTCACCCAAAGAAAGACATGGATACTCTTTCCACCTCATACAGCATTCAGTCAAAAGATGCCTCTTTATCTTTGCAAGATTTCTCAACATGCGAGATCTCAGATGCGTTGCTAGGTCTGGGGGTTGTCTCCGGAGGTTTCTTGCCTGGTTCGTGAATGTCAGCCTGTTATATCTCTCAACCTCTGATTGGGAGATGCTGTTCACATCGAAGGTGTCTACAATTAGATAATAGCAAGTCTGAGAGGAAGAAGGCATCGTTGGAATGGTTCTAAGAATTGTTGAATCTTGATTCGATCGCTCTCATCATCTATCATATCATATCATATTGATCATCATCTAATATTGATTTCTTCTCTCCAGGTCTCAGAGCTTACTCGCCAGCTTTCCCGACTACATCCCCTGCCAAACGACTATTTGGACCAGCATATACAGTTCGGACCGCTCCGTTTGAGGCTGCCATTGAGCCATCCTTTACCGGTCATTTTGTTGACTTGGCCCCAAGTGGCAGTGTTCTCATCCTGAAATCACCAGAGGATTCTATCAATGCTTCATGGGGTGGATTGATGACCGTCGGAGCTAAAGCAAACGGCGTCGAGGGAGTTATAATCCTGGGCAGAGTAAGAGACCTAGAAGAGCACAGGAGGGAGTCTTTTCCAGTTTGTCTGCGCTTTTCCTCCTTGCGTGTGCTGTAGTGTTTCCATTATGACTCATCTCTATACTCTATACTGTCAACAAAGGTCTACGCCTATTCGACCTCGACGTTACCTCAAAAACCTTTTACGAAACCTTGTGCAATTCAAGAGCCGCTTGTTCTAGCTGCACCTCATATAACAAACCCGTCGACGATAACCATAAATCCTGGCGATTGGATTATAGCTGACGAGAATGGAGTTGTAGTAGTTCCGAGATCGATGGATCAAGACGTGTTGATAGGGGCTCAGAAGAGGAGGTCGATTGATGATGCGTGCGAGCGGGACATCAGGGCTGGAAAAGGTGTTGAGGCTTCTTTTAAAAAATGGAGGGGATAGCTGTATGCGCCGACATTGCTCTTCTACGTACTATTCCTCACATACGCTTACTAGTAGTACGCATGCTCCTTACAAACATAAACTTTCCCTCTGACCCATAATGGTGGAGATAAATGACGAGAACAACCCATTCAGACTCGAGCAAAAGTTGCCCGCTTAAACCACAAGTTTTCGAAGCTGACCCTAAATAAATAGTTTGAAGCGTGTGTTGGTTAGAGAAACGCTCGATTTTTTTTTTGGGTTTTTTCTTCTCTCACGTTCACGATTCTTTACGTCTAGTAAGTGTTTTGCACAAATTTCATTCTGTTTTTACATCTGATATGGAAGAACTCAGAGAGACTATGTCAAAGGCTGGAAGAATCTTGTATAAATAAATTTATCATGAAAATGAGAGGTTGGCTGAGAATGGCAGAAGAAACACTGATCAATCTTTCCATCACTTGCCTGATTTTTTGTTCTTATGCCTTCTTTCACAGTTCTCGTTCTTAACCGTCCAACTATCTAAATACACACAACTATTCGCATACTGTCCAATCTCTCTCTTACAACTTGTCTCATAAAGAAAGAAAAAATGTCCACAACACCTTCAACCGAGATTCATTTTGGACCTTCCTGGATGCTCAATTCTAACCGAAAGTCGACTCTCAAGTCCCAGCCTTCAACTCCTGCGACGGAGGATCATCCCCAGCTCCCTTCGGCTCCATCATACTCGTCCATTATTCGAGAGCCTGTGTCGTCTTCTACCTCCCACCCTTCTCAGAGTCACCAACAGCAGCAACAACACGTCGTATCTGCCTCGGAGGTATATCTTCACCATGTGGACGATCCTGCTCGACCCTTCCGGTACACTAGAGATTTCATTCTTGGTCTTTGGGACGGACCTAAAGTTCAGGAAGTCAACCTGCCGATTGAATTCGAGAGGTACGACGTTGTCTTCCAAGAAGAAGCCGTCCGACCGATTGCTTTCGCTGAAACAACCGACAAGGAGCGAAAGCTATTCTCCCTTCCCTTCAACCCTGACAGGCGACCCCAGACAACTCCTCAGAGCTCGTCGAACGACGTTCAGAAGTCTGACCTCTCCAACAGACGAAGCCGGCCTGGAGAATCGAGATTGACGTCCAACGTAACGTCGGCTTTTGCGCCCGGATCAGGCTCGTTGAACTCACCTGGACGAGAAAGATTCAGTGGAATTCAGGGAGGCGTTCTGGGAGGGCTCGGCGCTTCAGGTGCCATAGGAGGAATCGGCCTCGGCGCGACAGATGGCCGTCTTGGTGCCATCGGAAGAGGAGAGCGAGTTCGAAGAAACGTCTCGGGAGGATCTACTGAACCTGGTTGGTATTTCTCCTTCTCTACATACCGATATATCTATGAGATTGGAGAAGCTATTGCATGGACTAACCTTTTATTCAAAATAATATATTTTGTTTCATAAAGCTGTCCTTCCTCCCTCGTCTCAAAACTCCTGGCGACCTACTCGACAGATGTCATCTAATCTGCTTCCTCAGGCTGATGATCCACCTGCTGACTCTAATGTCGGCCAATCAACTCCGAGCAGAAAGTGGCGAACGACGACCGCTTCATCTGGAACATCTGCCGCACCTGGACCTGGCGAAGAAGAGGATGCAAGCTTAGCTCCTGGTTCAGGCGAAAGAGGCGGTGGGTTCGGAGCGGCTGCTAGACCTGGAGGTTGGAGAGAGAGAGAGAGAATTAAGAAGGCCGAGGGGGAGCTCTCTAGCGGAGCTGGATGGAACACTGTCGGAAAGGAAGGCGATTCTAAGGTAACTTGATCTTTCTGGTCTATTCTTGTAGGCCACTTACATAGTTTCTCACATATTCCGTCCCCTCATGCGCTGTAGAAAGATTCTTCTTCCACTCCTCTCGACGGATCTTCTATCGCAACCGACTTTGAATCAAACATCGCCAGCAACAGTAATGCCTACGCTGCACTTCAACAAGATGGTGACGCCAGTTTCACTGATCCTGAACAGGTTGCTGACGCTCAAGAGTCTCAGCCTTCCGCTGATGACCTCGAAAAGGAGGTCATGGCTAAGGTGATGTGGACATACAAGGACCCAACCGGTGCTGTTCAAGGTAAGTTTACGTCTCTATATGCCCTTAAAAATCAGTTTAGCCTTACCACCATTCATCTTTACGCTCTTTGTAGGACCTTTCTCCGCCCAACACATGCAAGAATGGCACGCCCAAGGGTACTTTCCGCCTTCACTTCTCGTTAAGAGGGAGACAGACAATGTCTACGAGACTGTTGCCACCTTAACTCTTCTTGCCCCTGATGAGTCGTCTATTTTCTTCCAGCGAGCTCCAGTCCCTCCTGCTCCTCCTGGTTTGCTTCCAACTCCTGGCTTTAGTCCTACTCCTCTTGTTTCTCCGATCCATCATCACGCCTTCAATATTCAGGATCCTTCTGCCACCAACTTGACAGCTGGCGGGCCTTCTGCTCATCCTGAAATGAGGCCGATCGACCCAGATCCATTGGAGCAGTTCCTTGCTCAACGATCCGCTATCAGCGGTAACGTTGACCTAGAAGGTCGTTGGGGTGCTAAGGATATTCCTTCTCGACATCAACTTGCCCCTCATCTTGCCCAGCAGTTTGCTCCTGGTTCTGGAGGTTCTGGTTTCCAGCAAGTTCCCTCCCCCGGAGGAGGGTTTGAACAAGGAGGACCTCTCGGATACGGCCACCGATCGACCGCTCCTCGACACCTTGGTTTCCACGATCCCGGAGTGTTCCAACAATCCCCTTACGCTTCCCCCATTGCTCAACATGCTCAGCCTTCCCCTTGGAATCAGCATGCTCAGCCCAGATACTTTGGACCAGGAGATCAGGGACCAGCCGGTGGTGTAGGCGCAGGGGTTGGGTTCAGTTACCAGCCGATCAATCAGTTAGCTCCTGGAGCCGGATGGGGGGGTCCGAATGAGTGGCGAGGATCTCCTATCCAGTCACCTGCCCTGCCCATGGCTCACCTACAGGTCCAACAGCAGCACATTCATCAGCAACAGCAGCAGGCTTATGCCCAGGATCAATTGAATGCTGCTCTTCAGGCTCAAGCACAGGCCCAGGCCCAAGCCCAGCAGCAGACTCCTCGAGCTTGGGGCTCGCCCGCTCTCCAGACTGCTCAGCCTGTTGAGTTGCAACAGCAGGCTTCAGACCAGGCATCTGCTCAGCCATCCCCTGTCTCTCAGTGGGCCAAGCCTCTTTCCCAATTGTCAATCTCGTCCCCCGCTCCTGCTGCATCTCAGGCCGAGTCTACCCCTATAGAGGCAGTCGAGCCTGTTGTCACCCCTACTCCTGTCGCTGCCGTTCTAAATGAAACTGAAGATGCTCCAATGACTCCTGTACCTGCTGAGGAGATGGTTCCTTCCATGATTGTTCAGACAGAAATCAAAGAGGAAGTCGCTCCTGTAGCTCCCTCCACGCCTGCTAACAAAAAAGCTTCCAAGGCTGCTGCCAAGGCTGAAAAGGCCGCCGCCGCTGCTGCTGCCGCTGCTGCCACCGCTCCGACCCAGGTTGAAAAGGCGACGCCGACTTCTTCAGCCCCTACTACCCCTGCTTCTGCCACTATTGCTTCTGTCGCTGCCGAGAGGTCTTCCGGCACGGCTTCGCCTGTTCCCAAGGTTGCTCCCTGGGCTCGAATCGATGATGACTCTACTTCTGCCCTCAAGCCTGCTTCCTCTGGTCCGTCTCTCCGAGAAATTCAGGAATCTGAGGCTCGACGAGCGGCTGCCACCAAGGCTGCTCGACCGACCCCAATCGTTGCGAATAATATATCCGCTCCCACCGTAAGTGCTCCCTCGTCTGGAACACCTCCTACAACAGGCGGCGGACCTGTTTGGCAAACGGCTGTTGTGCAGACGGGCGCGACATCTGTACCAGCTAGGACCTTGAAGCAAATTCAGGAAGAAGAGCAGAAGCAGAAGCAGAAGGCTGCTGCTGCTAAGCAGGCCATGACAATGGCTATGGGAGGCGGTGCTGCCGCTAAAGCTGCTTATGCGGGTGCCCTTGCTTATGCCGGATCAGCTACTAATTCGGTCAGTATTTGTTTCTCACTTTCAAAGATCATCCTTCATGGTATGAAACACTGACTGTTCAACATGTTTTGTCCTTCATCAGAACGCTAATGGAGCCTGGTCAACTGTTGGTACGAACGGAAAGGCAGTACCCGGAGCGTCTAAGCCTGTATCTCTCCCTTCTTCCGTTCCTCCTCGACCTCCTACTCAGTCTGCGACTAAGTCTGCCGTTCAATCAAGTTCCGGTCCCGTTTCGAACATCTCTTCTAATGCTGGCGGCTCTGTTACTTCACTTGTTGTTAAAGCCGGTCGACTAACTCCTGCTTTGGAGGACATTGCTCCTTCCACCGAGTTCTTAACTTGGGCCAAGACCGCTTTGAAGAGCGTTACTGGTGTCAATATTGACGAGTTCCTCCAGATGTTGCTTGCTTTCCCCCTTAACCCTGATTCGGCCGTCCTTGAAATCATTTCTGACTCGGTGTACGCTCATTCGTCCACTTTGGACGGACGACGATTCGCTTCCGAGTTTGTCAGTAAGCGAAAAGCTGATGCAAAGGCTCAGAAAGCCGGCACGATTCCTCCTGCTGGACGAGGGAGCTCTTTGGCTGATAGTCAGTTCTTCTCTTCTTTTTCTCGTCTCCTCGATGACTGAAAACGAAACTAATGATGTTTCAAACTTCCCCTTAAATGGATTAGTTGTGAAAGCTCAGCCTAAGTCGGTTGATACCGGGTTTGGAGCGTTCAAGGTTGTCAAGAAAAAGGGGAAAAAGAACTGAACTTCCTATTGTTGGCTTGAGATGAAAGAAGGCCAAGAAATTAGCTGATGATGTACAGAGATGAGAACAGATGGCAGAAAAATCAAATGCTTTGGTAACCTCAATCTTTTCTCAGGGTACGTGTTCTTTTCGCAAGCAAGAATGTACACACATGTATACGTATAGACAAGAAAATCCAAGTTAAGATCAAAGATACACGTAGAGATGGGTGATGTCGCAAGGAAGTATCAAAGGACCAAACATAATTACAGTACTACGTATAAACAGAATAAATCAAGTTGACACTGATGACAAATTGATTCCTCTCAATACGTACGGAAGCCCCTCGTTAGACCGATCGCGCCAAGGATCAAACAAGCTGCAAATAAACCGAACACGTTACCGGTTCCCTCCGAAAGACCACCTTGGGGGTTGACCTTTGAAAGAGCTCTCTGAACTGGCAAGAACAGAGCGCCAACAAGAAGGTTAGATAGTGTATTCAGAAGAAGGGCCGTTGAAGATAGAGCAGCTCTCGCCTAAGTTCAGAACACGATTTGTTTGATCAAAGTCAGCAGGTCCTTATTATGGAGTATAGATTCCAGGAGACATGATCAAGGCCTTACCCGAACGGGAACAAGTTCTCCAACCAGGACAAATGGGATTGGCCCAAGTCCCAAAGACTGACAGCCCACAAACCCAAAGACGCCTATGGCTGCAACGATGCCTCTCTGCTCATTGAGACCCCATCCCAGCAAGCTTGCTGAGAGAGCCATTCCCAGAGCAGATCCGATAAGAAGTGTCTTTCGGCCCAGCCTGTCAATAAGAACTATGGGTGGAAATGTGAGCAGGACGTTGAAGGCGGTGATATAAACAGCTAGCAGGTTGGCTGATGAGGGGAAGAGTGGGGTCAAAATTGAGGTTGAGTAGAACATCACTGAAAACCCCATCTTCATTTAGTATGCAAAGCTCCAAGATTTGTTAGTTTGATCAGAAGAACAGAGGACAAAACGAACCGGCGTTGATTCCGCTTAGTTGCTGCAGTGCCATTGCACCCATCACAACCATCACTCCTCTTCGAATTTCTTTCTCTTTCAGCATATCCCATACCCCCATTCTATCCTCTTCCGCTTCCAATTGTTCAACGTCGATTTCTGTTTCATGCCTACCTCTCTCTGAGGCTGATAATAGCCCTTCTTCTTCCTCGGACAAAGTGTGTTCTGTAGGGGTTGTGCTCTTCTCTTCAGACTGCAACGAGGTAGGATCGGGTAGAAATATCGAACTGAGAATTTGAAAGCCCGAGATGATGGTAGAGATAGAAAGGATCGCTCCTCGGGAACCGTGATAGTACAGGCCTAAGGTTTGGGCAATCAGCTTTTATACAAGATCATGAAATATAACATGTCATCAACATCCTGGAATGCGTCCCGAACAATTGACGCGGTAAAAAACGTACTATTCCAAAAACGATACCTAACTGATGCAACACTCCAACTCTTCCTCCCGCGCCCTGTACAGACAACGAAGCCAACGTTGGCGGGACGCACGCAATCCCTCCCATGGCTCCTATCCCTATGACGGCTCGACCAACAGCCATGATTTTCCACTGTGCAGTGTACTTCTGTATAAGCTCTCCTGACAGTGTAACGAGAGACCAATAAACCATAGGTCGAATGATTCGATTGGGGTTGGTCTTTGGGAGGAAGGGAGTCAGAACAAGCCCGAACAGACCACCCAAGGTGTATGCCGAGGTCAGGTACCCAAATTGTACTGTAGTAATGCAAGCAGACGACGAGCGTGGAAAATCTTGACGGTTTTCAGGGCCGTCACATATCATAGTGGATTGAGAGGCATTCAGAGCCTGTCAAAGACATCACAAAGATACAGCATCAGTTAGATATTTGAGGTAATACAACATTCACATCAGGTTGTCAGCCTACAGAGATGTGGAAGCTGTGTGTTTACCGTTCGAGAAATGAAGGAGGATGAATGAGTGATCTGCTTGTCCTTCCTCAGGCACCGAATAAAATCCTTCTTATGTGAACTGACCCATAGATGAGACTGCTAATGCACACCCAGGCAATCAAACTGTTTGTTTTCAGTTGAAACGAAGAAGCTAGCATGAAG
>MVAH01000212.1:0-29863 GCA_014825575.1 Phaffia australis
ATATATATATATGTGTGTGTGTGTGTGTGTGTGTGTGTGTGTGTGTGTGTGTGTGTTTTCTTGATTTAAAAAATAAAATAAAATAAAAACATCTTACTTCTCTATCTATAACACAGTCTCACATGGTCTTCTAAAGACGAATCATCTCCATTACCAATGATGGATGTACGAAAAGATTGAACTTGTTACCCGGCCGATGGAAGCTCGGTCAAGCCTGGTAGAGACAAAGAAGGCGCACAGAAGAAAAAGTTTCTAGAATTTTCTCTTTGACAAGGAAAGAAATTCGTCGAAAAAGTCCGAACTGGACGATTCGTCTTCGTTGTCTTTACCTTCTCCACCTCTGTCCTTCATTCTGTTCTTTTCTTTAATTCTTACTTATTCATTCTAGATACAATCATGGTCAAGGAAACGTACGTTCGCTAGCGTTTTCTCTCTCTCTTTTCCGTCTTTTTTCTTCGTTGGGTTGGGTGGAGAATTGGTGGAGAAACTAGGAAAAGAGCTGTTTACCATTCGAATCCGAGAATCGCCCACCGATCAAGGAATACGAAGGAACTAACGTTATGCTTTACAATGTTTTCTTGTCCATGTCGGTCCAAACACCATGCTTGAATGGTTTGGCTGGTTGACTGGCCTCATGTGATTCGCTTGGTTGAAACAGTGCATTCTAGTGAGTCGCTTCTCTCGCCTTGGTGTACCCCAAATAGTTGAAGATCGGAGCATAGCTGACAGCATGCATCACTTCTCTATCATTGCTCCTCCTTCTCTTCTTCACCTTCACCTTTTCCTCGTTAAAGCGATCTTCTCGGAGCCAACCCTACCGATTCGGAGGACCAGCTCAAGAAGGCATACAGAAAAAAGTATGGAACTTATTCCTTGGTCGTCTTGCGATCCCACCACTTTATTTCTCTTCTTTTTTTTTTTTCTTTTTTTTCTTTTTTTCCTTTGATCTTTGGATTGGTCAGCGCAACAAGATTTTGACGAGCTTTACTCTCTCCCTCTTCTACTCCTTCTTTCTTTGGCGTCATTTAGGGCCCTTCGACTTCATCCCGATAAGGGTGGAGACCCTGAGGCCTTCAAGGAGGTCACTCATGCGTAAGCCTTACTCTCTCTTTTATTCACCAATGTCCTTCGGGCTTCTCTCAGGCTGGTGGGCCGAGCGCACAGCCTGTCGTCCACAAACCAACTGTTCTCGTTATCATCCTCTGGCGCGAACCTACTACTAACCATCATTGACAACATCCGTTGGTTATCTGGTTCGATCAGTTACGAGGTTCTCTCTGATCCTCAACAGCGAGAGCTGTAAGCATCATTTCTAACCTCGATGCTTATCAGTCAGGATTGGATCATTGATTTTGGCCACGTGTCTGTGACTTCCGATTTCCAGGTACGACCAGATGGGTGAGGCCGGTCTTCAGAGTGGTGCCGGTGGAATGGGTGGAGGAATGGACGCCCAGGACCTGTTCTCGCAGTTGTTCGGTGGAGGAGGAGGGGTATGTCCTCAGTCTTCCTTACATTAGCCAGTTGATGGGCACATCAACCAAGCATATAAACCGTTGGCGCTAATACATCTCATCGTTCGACCAATTTCATCCTTCAGGCCTTCGGTGGATTCGGTGGAGGAGGACCTCGGCGACCCCAGGGCCCTCGAAAGGGAAAGGACCTTGTTCACCGAGTGAGCGTTACGCTTGCCGAACTTTACCTCGGTAAGGTCAAGAAGCTTTCCCTCCAGAAGCACGTCATCTGTGGAGGATGTGAAGGTCGAGGTGGAAAGGAGGGCGCCGTCAAGAAGTGCACGACCTGTAACGGACAGGGATACCGAGTGATGCTCCGACAGCTCGGACCCATGATGCAGCAGGTCAGTTGAGAAGATGGCCTTTGATCAATCTATATTGGCATTCTGATCGATAGGAAGAACAAGAATCTGACTGGAATATATCTTTTCAATCAACCAGGTTCAGCAGCCTTGTGGAGATTGTGAGGCCAAGGGAGAGATCATTGACCCCAAGCACCGATGCAAGGTCTGCTCCGGAAAGAAGGTCAACTCTGAGCGCAAGGTGCTTGAGGTCCACATCGACCGAGGAATGAAGGGTGGACAGCAGATCACCTTCAACGGAGAGTCTGATCAGGCTCCTGGAACGATCCCTGGAGATGTCGTCATTGTTATCGAGGAGAAGCCCCATGAGCTTTTCACCAGGAAGGGTGACGATCTCTACTGCGAGGTCAAGATTGACCTTCTCACCGCTTTGGGAGGAGGAGAGTTCTCGATCCTTCACCTTGACGACCGGGCTGTCCATGTCACCATCAAGCCCGGAGAGGTCATCAAGCCCGGAACTTTGAAGCGGTTGGAAGGCCAGGGTATGCCTTCTTACAGGCATCACGAGCTTGGAGATCTCTACGTCAAGCTCACCGTCGAGTTCCCAGACACAATCGATCCCGCCTTCCTCGCCGGACTTGAGTCTGCCCTTCCCCCGAGAACGCCTGCTCAGACTTTTGCTGAGAACATCCACGTGGACGAGGTCAAGCTCTCCGAGCCCACCGAGAGGGAGAAGCGAGCTCACGGAGGACCGGGAGGACATTCGCATTCGCATGATGACATGGATGATGAGGATGAAGAAGGTGCTGGACCCCAGGTTCAGTGCGCTCAGCAGTAAACCCTGGCTGAAGCGAGCTACCCTTGTTCATCTTCCATAGTTGTCGTCCTGTGATCTACTGTACAATTCAATACCCTTCGTTTCTCCAGTCCTCTTCTCTCTTTTCTTTCCCACATCTGCTTTCCCCCAACCATCATCAGCCAATCACCACTATTGCCACCTCACCATACAAAACAAACACACCTGATGTCAAAACACTTCTATCTTCAAAACGCATACATACGTCCCACTCTTGATCTCCCTATCGATTTTTCTTTTCCCCCAAAAAATCCAGTTCACGACGTTCATCTGTTCCGTACCCCTTTTTGTTTTCTATCTATGAGCGGTCGAACGTGAATCTATAGAAGATTGGCCCTCTTTGATCGCCATGTTATACTCCTCATCTCCCTCACCATTCTTGTCTTCTATTTGTTCTCTTGACTAGTGGGTCTTTGTCTTTGTTGTCCCGCTTGTTTTTTTCCGTCCTGATTTCCTCTTGGTGATTTCTAGATCATGTGAAGCTTTTCTGCTATTCATCATGTTTCCGTGCTCTCCTTTTTTCATTAGCGTGTTCAGATAAGAGACATCACCCGTGGTTGAAAGTCATAATATACGACGACGACTTCAGGGTTGAGAAGCGAGATCTACCTCTTATTGATAACCCAACTTGAGAGATCATACACAGGAAGCATACGGCGAAAATCAAGAGGGGATATGTTTCAAGCTGAGCAGTTGGAGGGTCAAAGAGAGAAAGCGAAAATATATGAGGATCATAGTCTCTCCGCGTTCCTAGCTGCATTCAGCTTGTTTTTGATCTTCTTCATCCTTTCCATATCCCTCTGTCGCTTGAGTTGTTCTTGACTTAATTCTGCAGATTGGGAGCTGTTGTTCTGCGAAGGACCGTCGTATCTTGGTGCGTGTGTGAATGTTACCCGCTGGAAGGTAGGGGTTGACAGGGATGAACAGCGGACAGAAGACGGTGTTCGTGATCAGGATGTGATCAAGTAGAAGGTGTAGAGCACTCGTGAGAACAAAAGAGGGGAAACGTACAGTGCTTTGAGGGATTCGGACTCCTCTCTTCTTTCCCTTCTCTCTTTCCACCTCGTTATCTGCCTTCTGGCTTCCCAAAACTGCCTTCAATGCACCACCTCTCCTCTCTCCTCCAGCACCACCACCTCCACCTCCAGGAGCAGAAGATCCAGGCATTCGAAGATCATCCAACGTGGGTACAGGTTTACTCTTCCAAGATGCACTTCGGTTAACGAGTGGTCTTGACCAGGCAGCTAAGAGCTTTTCTGCTTGTCGTTTGATATACGTCGTCACTCGTCGAGATTTAGTGTAGAACAGAACGGGTTGACCGAGTCCCGAGGATTTCAGAGTATCTCGTTCGATGTCCATCTTTGTGGGATCGTGAGTGAGCAAGTGAATGAGTAAGATTCGAGTACAGTGGGCTCTAAGATGCTAGAAAACAGACATACCTTGACGAGTATGTCGAAGAAGGCGGTCTGAATATCAAGTGCTGGCAAAGACTTGTCGGGTAAAGGTTCCAGCCACTTCTTGACCGCGCTCAGAAGATCGTTATCGATGATCGATTGAGTTAATGTCGTTCTAAGGAGGAAAGAGAAAAGTTGGAAGCAGCCTAACATCAGTTATGTGTTAGTCGTTCCTCAAGGACGAAAAGAAAGAAGAGATAGTACCGTTGAAGAATCGCAACGACTTCCTTGAGCATGGCTAGTTTAGCAATGGCAGGTCGTTTCTCGACCACAGCGAGCTCGTCTTGGTCAGCAGCGTTGAACATCTTTTCCTTAATATTCTGGATCATATCATCTGCCATCATGTCCAAATCCTTTGTCGGATAGAAGGTTGAGAGAATCGAAAAGGCAGCATCCAGAAAGAAGCAAGAAGCAGATTGAGCGTTTTAAAAAGAACAGAAAAGATAGGATGGAAACCAAGAGACAAACGTACATCATCCCCGTTCTTCTTCCTGCTGGCTTTCCGAGGCGCCTTGACGATAGCATCAATCTTCCTGTTGAGCTCAAGTCTTCTTACTATCGAATGAGATACAAGATGATGAACTTTAGATAAGCCAGAAACATCAGGATTATATGAACCAAGTTAAAAAGGACAGCACATACGGGCTCCCGCGTCCATTTCTGGTTCCAATTGGTCAAGATCAGGCTCAACCGATCGATCTCTGCTTGATTCCTTTCTTCGCTTTTTTCTACCAACGAATGAGGAGTATCAACAAGCCGCGAGGCAAGTTAGTCCCAGGCGTTCGCTCTCTGACAACGGACAGGTCCGATATTGAAGATAGCAAAACCTTGGCTAGCGGACTGACTTTTTGCCTCCTTCCACTGTTCCGTCTCCAGAATCCTTGTCGCCTCTGCTACTCTTTCTCTTGAAGCTCATCTTGCTTGTGGATTCTTCTCGCTCGTAGTCACCATCACCATCCTCATCCCCATCTCTCTCTGCTCTGCTCTCGCTAGGAGAGACCGACCTCGACACAGATCTGGTTGATAACGGCGAACGAACGGGTGACGAGTGGGCTGATCCAACAGGAGAGGCTGATGCTCGGGCACGACTGAGTGAAGGTGATTTAGAAGAACGGTCGGCTGATTTACTTGCCTTGCCTGTATTGGTATCAGACAATCCCCATCAGGTGAAATATGAGAAGATATAGTAAGATTGTATTCTAGATTATTTTTGCACGAGTAACGTGTCTTGATGAAGAAGTCAAAGAACGAACGTCGGTTGCCATCCTCGTCATCACTTGAAAAATCAGAATCACTATCTCCTCCGAAAACTTTTCGGTGAAGATCCTTCTGAGCGGTGGCGCGGTCGTCCTGGTACGTGAGCCAGATGAAAGGCGAAGCCGAGTAGATTACAGGCCATTGAAGGGAAGAAAGTGACAAGTTGAAGTAGATCAAGAGCAGGTATATTCAAGTCAGTCTATACACAAACTCCAGCTCCTAATCCTCTCTGATCATCGGAGCGTACCTCGATGTCCGACATGATGTTCCTCTGACTACTCGTGAGTAGCTATATTGACGGTCGTGGTCGTTGTGGTCGTGTTCGTGGTCGTGGTCGTGGTTGTAGTGATGATCAATGATGATGGGTGATGGTGGGCAGGCTCTGGGCCAAGACAACCTTAACCAGTATTCAAATATACACTACCTAAGGTGACTCCCTTGTTGATGCTACCAAGGGATCAAGGATACACAAAAGGCGATAATGGAAGGATGAAGAACAAAGACCACTCACGTCTGGTAGGAACGAAGAGGGTAGCGGAATAGGTTAGATTGATGTAAGTTGAAGCGCACTTGAGTTTGCTTATGAAACAGCTAGATCGGATGCCATCAACAATGATAGCTGATGGAATTGATAGAGATCTAATCCTTGCCGCTTTCTTTCGACCTCAAACCATCACCATCACCATCACCATCACCATCATCACTGCTCTTGCAACATTCAGGCAGATATATTGTTCTTCAGAGATCAATCTGGCTCATTCAATTTGATCTACGCGTTTTGTATCTCTTTTGTTCTTCCCAAGGTTTCTAGATGAACAATCAGTTCTTGTCAAATACAATATCATCGTTGTGTGTATTTCCTTCTTGGTGTAGATCATGTTGTGAGGAAAGGCTTCATAGAACCTGATCATGATTTACTTAATGCTTATATCTCTAGGTCCAGGACTTCTTCTCCTGTTCCCTCTAATCATGCCTCTAACAACTTTGCTGCTTCATCAAATCCGTTGGCACCTCCTTTGACACTCAAGGTGATGCGACTATCGCAACCATCTTTCTCGCTCTGTGCCCAACCACCACTCAATCATCAGCTCCCACCAACAATCCTCTCCGATGCTCTCCTCGAACGGTCAAGGCAAAATCTGTTGAACGCTGGAAACGGACCGATCGTTGATGAATTTGTCAAGATTGAGTCCGGGTTGTCGACTATGTTGACGTTGCCTTCCTCGTTCGGTTCGATCTCTCTGGGCGAGACGTTTTGCTCGCTTGTTACTATATCCAATCCAACGGCCGGCCCAGTAGCCAGAGTGAGGCTTCGAATCGAAATTCACTCGGTCTCGGCCAAAGCCGTTCTGGCGGACATAACGGGAAAAGACGAGGAAGGGGGTGGGGTCGACCCAGGGTGCGCGCTTAGCAAAAAGGTCGAGTGGGAGATGAAAGAACTTGGTCAGCACGGGCTAGTGTGTGAGGTGTTTTGGGAAGATGATCAAGGGGAGGAACGATCTTTCAGAAAAGTCTACAAGTATGGTCCTGCCTGAATTCTCTGTATGAGAAGTAGAACAGGATCGTGCTCATCACTCTCTTCCTCTCAACTCCTTTGTACATCGCAGGTTTCAAGCAATCAACCCATTATCAGTCAAGACAAAAGTTCATTTCCCCAACAGCTCCACCACCGCCCAGCTTTCGCCTTCTCTTCAGAAGACTTTGTTTCTCGAACTTCATATACAGAATACATCTTCTCTTCCAATGTATTTCCCTCGAATGAAATTCGAACCGGTTGACGGGCTGACCTTTCTGTCGATGAACAATCTCAAAAAACACGTTGATGCCAGCAAAGTTCAGTTGGAAGACGAAGACCATGATACAGTATGGGACAACGGAGGACAAGGAGCTCTATTGGCTCCAGGAAACATCAGACAGATTTGCTGGATCGTTGATGAGAGTGGCCGTTCGAGCCAAGGCGAGCCTGGGGGCGTGCTTCCTCTTGGGTGAGTCTAAGACTTTTCTTCATGTTTTCCTCAGTTATACGGACAAGGGCCCTTCATCTACTACCAGAAACTGAGTCTTCCTTTAACCTCATTCGAAGCCGATTGGACATATTCTGGACAACATCTTATGGGGAGACAGGCCATCTACAAACAGCCACCTTAAACCGTCGGGTGCCTATTGTGCCTCTACCCCGTCTTACCCCTGCGCAAACGCCTTCTCAGCCGACCATCTCTCTACCCGGCCTTTCCTCTACATCTCCATCAAACAGTCCTGTCAACCCGACCGGCAAATTATTGTTTCCAGCACAACAATTCCATAGAAACCCTCCGAGTTTTGTCCGATCAGACTCTGGTTCGTCGTTTGTTACGTTAACAGGGGCAGGTATGAATGCTGGGACTAGACCATCAGCACTAGGCATGACAGCAGCTGGTGGTAGACTAGAATCATGGCAGGATAGAGTCGCCGGTAGAGGTGTGCTTAGTCCAGTAGGAACTGGATCGCCCTTGGTTTCGCCTAAGAAGAGGGATCGCGAGAGAGAAGATCCGTTTGATAGGGTGGGTGAAGCGGACGAGAATCGTGAAGACGAAGACGCCGGCGGTGTAGACCAGGCGCAACAAGAAGAGGGTGACGATGTGGAGGATGAAGATGAAGCGGAAGTAGGAGGGGAGTGGAAGATCGAATCCTCCATCGTTCGAGTTCCTAAACCTGGCCAGATAAAGATCGAACAAATCCTTGAGCTCGAGATCAGCCTTGTGTTTTCGTTCACACCAACCCAAGCCGACCTATCAGCTAAAGGAGGAGGGAAACAGAAAGAACACACGTTCCAATTTGTCTCTGTTCCTATTGATCCTACATCGCAAGCGAACATTGACTCAACAGAAACTTTGAGACCGTTGGGCCCATCTGTCCAAACGTTCAGGCTTAATCCATCCGTTTCATCGATAAATACAACAGAGGGGGCACCATCGGATAAATCCACAACGTCAAACCTACATACAAAAACAATCGCACTCCAATATGTTCCAATTCGGCCTGGCTTGGCTTTCCTCGGAGGCTACAAACTTGTGTGTGTTCCTTCTCTATCGAAGAAAAGAAGAGGAGATCATCCGGTTATAATCGGGACTGAGAACATGGTCGGAGAGAAAGAAATAGTGAGGTGGGCTGGATTAGGGGATGTTTGGGTGTCCCGATGATATACTCTGAGATGCATATATGTGATATTCTCAATTCATGCTTCAAACTTGCAAGAAGAGCTTTTCCTCTAGCTCCGCGCCGATTCCTTGAGATGAAACCCTTTGAAGCCAGAAAACAGGATTGACAAGCGAATCCACGATAGTTGATCGAGGCTAAAGGGATTGTATCAGATTCGAGAGATGAGAGGTGAATATATCATAGCATATCATATCATCATCATTATCGACCGGCCTAATTTCATTCTAGTCCTGTCTATTTAAAATAAATAAATAAAAAGAGGACCGAAACGTGATTAACTCGAGGACAGTTCTGGCTTCTTGAAATGATCGACCATTGAGGAGAAACAGATAGGACGAAGGGAAGGCAGGAGATAACTGCTTACCGAATCGACCCTAATACCATCCTTAGCCAACGTTTGAATTTCTGATCGTCCATTCGAGCCGTGGTTTGACCCATTTATCACTTATCAAGCTACCTATCTGTCTTCCATCCTCGTGAGAGTACCTTTTTGCTTTGTCTTTCTTCCATTCGCCGAGTAGATTTATACGTTGACGCCTACGGCGCAGAAGAGAGCCACAATACCCAGACCTGCAAGTGAGCTGGCTGCCAACGCTGTCCCAGCTTCCTGGACGAAATTCTTCTTTATACTGTTAGGAGCATGTGAATCAATCAAGGAGACACAAAGGGTTCAGGACTCTGAAGAGAGTGATTTGAAGAGAACCATAGAAGGAGAGCGTAACAGACGTTGAAAAATAGAACGAGCCGATGAAAGCGAGTGATAGCGTCACAGCAGCCAGCGGACCCAACGCCCAGGTGGGCACAGGTGGAACGAACGGGACAGAGCTCGAGTAAACAGACTGAAACCATCAGAAACAATAAATCAGGCCGTATACAAGTATGAAAGATAAAGAAATGCCCTACTTGGAGATCGTGATAAGCTTGAGAAGGCATGGTTGCTTTATAGAAGAAAGAGATGTAGAGAGATGAGAAACAAACGCTAGAGATGAACGAATCAAGTTGACCGCCGATTGGTCAGGAAATTTCTGTATTAACTTTTCCATAAGTGACTATTCAACTCTCTACATCTTACTCTTACTTCCTCTGCGCACAACACAAATCCATACATACGTCCACAGTATTTTATTTTATTTTATTTCTCAACTTGTGCACTTCTGAAAGCTATCGGTCTCTTGTCCTTACCTTTTGGTGTTATCTTAAGCACAAGAATCAACTCAAACGAACTTCCCATCGTTTTTTATTTTATTTTTTAAATTTATTGTAATGATAGCTGAAAAAGTCCTAGTCGATATTCATAGTAATATGCGTTGATAAGGGTTGGAATCCTGTTAACCCTAATTCTGACGTGGCCAAGTAATGCTGGCTCTGCCCTTGCTGCGTGCCTGGTTGATAGCCAGTGTTTTTTTCTCTCTCTCTTGCCTTTCTTACTTCACAACCTCATCCATACATCTTTATCTGCCTTACCTATCTCCATCGACACAGTCGTATACTCTTTCCATCAACTGTGAGTACTCGTGATTTTCTTCGAATACTTGTTCTTGAACGTTCGATCAATGAAAGATGTATAGAGGCAACTCCGGACAGCTAGAGATCGCATGTATAGGTCAAGTCATTCTTTCACTGCATCTTCTTTTGCATGGTCACACCGACCGTTATCTTGTTTCTCATCAACAAGAGGGAGACGACATGGGAACACAGAAGATGCCAGAACCTACTTTCTTTTCTCGTTACGCCGCTCCTGATACATGTGCTCCTATGGATGAAACAGATGTCTGCCCAGCAAAAGCCCCAGGCCGGCCTCCAGGCCGTTTTGAACCATCCGGTCGTGCGACAAGGTACGCACCGTCTGTCGCTGCCTCTGCTGTATATATTCTGACAATTCAACGTATACTCATCACACGATATCAACCTCTTATCACACAGTCCAGCAGACCGTCAACGTTCAGCTCGCCGGACTCGACAAAGAGGTTCGTTACATGTTTGCCTTGGTCAGGATAGCTTGTAGCTTCCCATCGAGAAAAAAAAAAAAGCTTATCAGTCGCTTACGTCACCTCATCTGTAGCTTTCCAAGTACAAGGTCGCCAACGATCTTGAGGCTCGAACTAACGTACCCAAGGCGATCTCTTTCCTTGGTCTCTTTGGTGTGGTTAGTATACGCCTGAAAATTCCTTCTTTCTGCAGGCTTGATACACAGGCTTAGACGTTTGTTATTATTTTTCAATAGTTTGTCACCCTGATCTTCTTCAACCTCTTCGGGCTCGCCCAGCCTATCTCGGTACGTTCCCATAGTCTTCACATGATCGAACAGAGTCCATGCTGACACATCAAGCAACTATTTGGCTATCTTTCTCAGACTCTCGTCGGTTACGTCCTCCCGGCCTATCTCTCTGTCAAAGCTTTGGAATCCCCTAGCGAGAATGACGACAAGCAGTGGTTGAGTAAGTACCTATCGTGTTCCGTCTAACTGGTGACAGCCTTTGATTTCTAATCGCCATCTCAACTATTCCATTGTGCAGCTTATTGGGTTTCCTTCAGTACCCTCACTCTTGTCGAGTCTATTTTCCTTCGATTGGTCATGTGTAAGTTTGATAAATGTCATACTTTCAAGTTAATCGAGTACTCATTCGTCATTATTCACCTTTTCAAACAGACTACATCCGTATGTTCACTATGTCGCTCCGTCGGAATTAGTGATAGTACGAGCGCTTATCTGTTTTGGAATTTCCCTTATGATCAACAGCCTTCTACTTTGTTTTCAAGACTACTTTCCTCATCTGGCTCCAGCTCCCTGCCACTCGAGTACGTTGAAACTCGATTTGGAGTGATGTTCTACCCGTTCATGATCATATCTGACTAAACAAAAGCATTTAATCTGCATTTCAGGGTGCCGAGATCCTTTACCATCAAGTGATCTTCCCCTTCGTCATCCGAAATGGTCGATCCCGAAACTTCTCTCCAGGTTACCAGCCCACTTCGACCGCTGACAGTGAGTAAAATGTATTTCTTCAGCATTTCTCGGTTTATCGGAGTACAGCTGATTTGAGAGAGTTTGATTTCACTTGCAGTTCACCGAACCGAATGATTGCCCCTGAACTTGCAGTAAAAGATGCTTTCTAAGCGTGGCTCTGCGACTCCCCTCCTTACATGACTTGAACGTTTTCCTTTGTCCCTCTCAGGGACCTTTCTTCTTTCTGCTTTCTGCTTTCTTTCCTTCCATACGCTGTCTCTTTGCTGTGTCTCCGTTAACGTCTTATAACGTTCCTTCTAAATTTGGCATATGAATATTCAAATTCGCCTGGTTTATCATCCTCTCCGTTGCAAAACTGCTTCTGTCAAATCGTGTATCAGTTGCCAAAAGTTTAGAAACCCTTCTGAAAGCAACACAGAGTACAGCTTCTTTTGAGTCACCTGGTAGATGAAACAAAGACTGAGATGCTTCATATGAGTATAGTGAGGTCAAGGTCGATGTTGATCTTATCTTATCAATATGGTTTATCGAAGCAAACGGCCACGCGACTTGGATTCGTCGTTCAACATCTTGCACGTATCGTTCCCAACCTGCTTCTTATCCATCCGAATGCGTCTCCCGTTTCATTCATACTTGGTCATCAATCTTAGTACTTCCTCCTTACAACCTTCTTCTGGCCCCGTAGGTCACTTCTCATAGAAGATATGCGCGACGAATCTCTATCCTCTCCATCTTCTCTTCCCGCCTCGTCCTCTTCAACCTGCACTCCTTCCTCATCGATCAAACGCGTACGGACTTACTCCCGAGTTCGACCTGATTCGCAACCCCTAAAGCGTGTTAGACCTAGCTCGTAAGTGCTTCTCTCACCGTCGGTCTAACTTTCTGTTTCTTCACAATAATATCTATGCACGAGATGGATTTGCTGAAAGAACATGTGATTCGTTCCGTCGATTTTGAGGGATCTCATAGCCCTGCTCGTTCAGTCGAACACTCAGCGGATAGATTCTATTCCGATGACTTTTCAAGCTCTCCCTTAGTGTCGAGTGTAGAACTTCCATCGTGTGCCTCTGAGAAAAAGGATGGGATGTGTTCAAGTCGATCGACAACTTCTTCCCCTCGCTCCTCCACCGACCCCGAGACGAACTCTGAACCAACATCCAAAGCACAATCTGAAGCGAAACCGGAAGTCGAGAAAGAGATCTCGTCTTCCAGATCGGAATCAGTGTACAAGACGGGAAACAAGCACGGTCAGATGACGCTACAAGCATTCTTCAGGCCTGTTCTGATCTCAGGCAGTTCTTCATTACATAAACCAACGCCAAATCAGTCTTTGCCCACGATTTCGGCCTCTGCCTCCGTCTTGAAATCAACGAAGGACTCGACTACTCTACAACAGACTCTGCTTTGTCCTGCCCCTCGAATAAAAACATGCGCTGTCTGTCTGATGACATACCAGCCCTTATCACCTACTGATGAGCTTGCTCATCGGACTCACCATCGACGGGTGCTCGAAGGATTAGAATGGGATGACGCTGATCGCTCCAAGAGCAGTGTACAAGGAAAAGGGAAGAAGAAAATTGGCTTGGAAGGTGAAGAATGCTGGAGAGTTGTCCAAGAAGATGTAGAGTTTGGAGACGGAAAGAAAGGAGGGAGAGGAAGGGTGATGGTTGTTCTTGGTCGTGGCCAGGGGAAAGTCGGAAAGAAGGTTGGTCTACATGCTTCATTTGGCGTGTTGGTTTCCCACAAGACTATGTTCATACTGATATCGTTTTTTCTCTCCATTTACTATGGGACTCTTTTTTTCGATGCTCGCGCTCTCAAGACACAAGCATTACATGCCTTGATCGATAGCTCGCTCTCCTCCCCTCCTCTTCCAGATCATATTCTTAACCAGACCAAAACGTTCTTCCTTCTCGCTTCTCCCATCTCTTCAACCTCGTTATCTTCCAAACCCAGCTTCGGAGTAGGATCAAGCGCCCGGTTCGATTCCGGCTTAGGCTCAGACACGAAAAAGCAAGTTGTATTAGGCGCGCTGGTCGTACAACAGATCAAAGTCGGTTACAGAGTACTCGATCGAAAGGAGATCTTGAGTTGGCGCCAAGATCAAGAACAAGATGATGTGAAATCAGATGGAGAGAAAAAAATGATGGTGGTCGAGCCTGACAATGACGGAGGAGAGAAAGGCGAGAGTGACGGTGGTGTCTTCTGCGAGTACGCACCCTTTTTTTCTTTCCACACATCTCTCTGATAATTTCTTGCGCTCACACTCAAACCGTGCATGCTGCAACCGTTCAAAGTCCATTACCTCTCCCGACTCAGATAGGTATTCATAGAATACATACAGCCCATTCGGCTAGAAGATTAGGCGTCGCCTCGATTTTATTGGACATCGCTTGTAAACATACGATCTTCGGAATGCAAGTTACTTCGGCTGACGGCGTCGCTTTCAGGTTTGTCTGTCTATTGCATTTTTCTCTTACTTCTCTCTATAAAAGGACGATGGACTTAACTGGAAACCTGTACTCATGAACAACAAACTTGCGCTCACAAAGTCAACCGACAAGAAGTGGACGAGCGCTGATGGAAAGATGGGGTCAAGGTTCAGTCCGGGTTTTCATCGAAGACGAATAGCTTTGACTTGAATAGATACGTATGCGAAGATGCCTAAGGGAACTGGCATCCTTTCTTTGTGTTCTTTCCTCAAGAAAAAGTTTGCAGAGTGTTAAGTTGTGATAACAATATAGCATGGATAGAATAGTCTTTGAGTAGAAAAGCATATATTCGATAATGAACATGATTTCGGACAAAAAAAAAAAGGGTACATAAAAGTCAAAAAGACACAGAGCGACCGTCGCATGACTGACTATCTCGTATGTTACAGAGGGAAGTGATACAAGAAGAAAAGACGCGTAGTAATTCATACGAGAGAAAAGGAGAATTTCATGGAAAGTCAGCTATTGAACACCAAATTCAAACTTGTCCCCTCTCTCCCAGAAGATCACCTCTCGCTTGAGCACACTAACGCCTTCACCCCCGCTTCCTTTCTTCTCAGCGTCCATTTCACTTTCTTCTTCCGCCGCTCTCTGAATCTCATTCTTGAAGTCCTGGAGAGGAGAGAGAAAAACGTCATAGTCGTCGTAGTGAATGGGGAGAGTCAATGAAGGTTTGATCAACTAATTAAATTGAAAACAAGAGAGACATAGATTTATTGAAGAAAAATCAGATGAGCAAGTCTTTTTTGAAAGGGGGCAAGAGGTAAACGTCAAGTGGGCATATACTTTGATCAATTGAACACCTTGTTTAGCGTCCATTGTGACCATCAGCAAGGGAAGCTTGATGAGAGAAAAGCGAGTTTCCTTGGAATGTCAGTGACTCAAACGAAGGGAACACATCTAGGGGCATATGGAGAAGGGGACGAGTCTCTAGGGAAGGATTGTGAAAGCGAAACGAACCTGCGCACTAGGAACAGTGGTTCCACCGAGGTGAACCAGGAGTAAATCGACTTTGGGGAAGCGTTCTGGAATTTCCTATCCTCTCATTCACAAGTGCATAGTAGGGACATTCGGAATTTAACAGGGTGAACAAATAGGAAAGATATATAGATTAAACATCGTTTTCATCATAAATTCTTGAACGTTTAAGAGGATCAAATGAACGAGAGGCTGAAAGACTGACCTTGAGTTTATCAACCATCAGCGTATCCCCACTGATGTAAATTCTGTATCCTAGTCCATTTTGGAAATTCTCTCTTTGAAGCTCAAGAATCCATCCGGACGTAGGAGGTACTGCGCCTATGAAGTCGTTCAAGGCGGAGACTACAGGACCAGACACATGTTCACCAGGTGTGGATGTCAATTTGATTGATGGTCTGTTCCATTCAGTTGATCCAAATCATCTAGAGTATTCAGAGTATGAAACAGATAAGAAAAGAACACATCCAGATGGATAGGACTGACCGAGAAGACGAGGAGGGATGGGGAGGACGTGTTGGAATAATGGTCAATTCGTCCCATGTGTCGAGAGCTGTTAGATTCGTGAATCCCAGTGCTTTCAACGACTCGACGGCATGAGGTGTGCTGATAATTGGTAGATCCCTTCTTAGCGCCGCTTGGACGAGCTGTTTCACAATCATCATGTTGTGCTGCCCATATGATCAGACATCGGTACAACAATCTAAGCAGATGCATGCGGATGAAGTCACTGACTACATCAAAATGATCCTCATGAAAATGACTGAGGACGACAGCATCGATAGATGGTAGATCTTCTAGGTTAACTGCTGGGTTTGTAAGCCGAGTAGCTGTCACACCAGGTCCCAGATGAACATGATCGCCTGCATGTAAAAAGTTTGGGTCTTCGAGTCTCGATCCAATCAAGTTCGATCCAGATCGATTCAGTTCGGTCAAAGTTGGTTGCGTGTCCGTTAGTAGGACAGGATACTCAAAGAACTTGCGAAGAGAGAGGGACGAACCGGTCATGATTCTCAACCCAGCCCACTCAAGAATAACGGTGGCTGTTCCAACAAAATAGATGGAACCATAGCCTGAATCGCTAGATGTTCCGATGTCATCTCGAGAGTCTCGAGGGATAGGCGCGGAAACATGATGATGCGTGTGAATTGGCAGCGGAAGATTGTCAGGAGTTTGACGAGAAGAGATATCGGCCTGACCGTGGGTATGGGCATGAGACTCGGCAGAACTCTGAAGAGGGGGCAACCTCAGGTTGAGATCAAGCTCCAAAGTCTTTGTAACGTTCGACATGGCTTTGTTGGTAGTACAGGAGAGATCAGACCGTTGATGGTAGTCAAATCAGGAAAAGATCAGTAAGATGATCATGACGTCGGCCATCTCCTAATACGCATCCTAGACGGTGTGTGCATAAGATCTAAAGATCTTACATCATTACTTTCAATCAGGTTTCATATATAGTCTGACTTTTGAGAATCTACATGAGATAGAATACAACATGTCATGGAATCTCTGTTTTCTCAATTTTCGAGAAAGGAAGTATGATCCCTGAGGGTATAACGTCCGTACAAGAGAGATTTCATGCCGTGATCCCAGTGAACGACCATCGACCAGATCCCTCGACCACCTCCTTTACGCCTTTGGCTTTCAACCATTCTCTAACGGTCTCGATCTCTACTTCTGTCCTGAATCCCAAGGCATCCTTGATGAAAGTCTCTGGGCATTCCTTATAGGCCGTTCTCAGTACCGACCACGCTCCTTCGCGCCATCGGATCAGGCCGAGGTCTAGAGTTCGCTGGACCAATATATCAATATGGGCAGACCGAGTCTGTGTCTGATTGGACGAGGAAGTTTCTGCTGATGATAGCGAACAGGAATTTAGAAGGGAGAATAATGTTCGATATGAACTTGAGGCTGAGAGGGACCAGACACGGAGAGGAAATCGTAGAGTATTTGGTTCAAGGCTTTGCTTGAACCGCAAAGGAAACGAACGGAGGATGGATAAGAATGCAGGAGGCGATCGGAGATACGACAGTTGATATATCAGATATATTTGGACGTAAAGATCCCTTCTATCCGGTTCGAAACCCTCGGCTGAACGGGTCGACTCGGAGGCCGAGTATAGGTCTGGTATGAGCTTCGACAATGAAGAGACAAGCTGTGCATGGTCGGTGATCAGCAACGCCAACCTTGCAGATGTTTCGTATACCTCAATAGCAAATTTGTCGGCCCTTCTTGATGCGATCAGTCCTTCTCTGAGTTTTCGACACAAGAGAAGGATATCTGTGATCGAGTAGAAGAGATCTCTCTCATCCCTAGAGATTGTCCGGGAGGAGTACTGAAATGTAGGGTACTTTTGATATAGCTTTGTCAACTACCCTAACCAGCGCCGGTATTTCCAAACAACATGGGTCAGACGGGTCCGTCACTTGTTATGAGAAAACAACATTGGCATACAAACTTTTGATTCGATGAACACTCTGAAAGATTCTTGGGTAGAATGATAGGTGAGGGCGTCTTCGTTCGGAGCGTGTCCACCAGAGCGAGAGATCGAAGCGACATGTTCCATCGATAGAGCTGCAGAAGGAGTTGTGACAGTAGCAGAAGAAAAACGTTCGGTCGCCACGCTCTTCATCCTATCTCCCTTCTCCGGTCTATTCTCTCGCTGCTCTTTCCTTCTATGCGGTGGTCTGTATGTTGTCATGGCCGATGGACAAAAGAGAGCCACTACTCTAACAGAGGCTGAAGTTGGCTGAAGGTGGCTGAAGGTGTATGATGATGGTTGAATCGATAACTAAGTATTCAAATAAAATATCCGCCTACTTATCTAACACCCCCGAGCTTTTCTCATCCCTGCCATCTCTTGTGTTTTTGGCCTTTTCTTCCATCTCCCACAGCTATTGAGCATCCCATCCTTTGGATCCCTACAACTTTTATTCTCTTCTCTTCTT
The DNA here is from genome assembly GCA_014825575.1 of Phaffia australis. Lineage (NCBI taxonomy): Eukaryota > Fungi > Basidiomycota > Tremellomycetes > Cystofilobasidiales > Mrakiaceae > Phaffia > Phaffia australis. The sequence goes on from MVAH01000212.1 coordinate 17,965, forward strand.
GCGTAGAACGATGAGTACGGTCGACCCAACAGCATACACGGTCGTCACCAACGAAGGAAGAAATGAATCGCCTTCGTTTCAGGAGCTTAGACAGGCACTCGAGAAGGGTTCGGATCAGCTCAAGTTAGATACCCTTACCCAGATCATAGTGTCCACGTTAAATGGGAACCCTCAGCCGAACCTGTTGATGCCCATCATCCAGTTTGTTCTGCCTAACCGGAACAAGCAGATAAAGAAGATGCTCGCCTTTTATTGGGAGTAAGTTGGTTTCCTCAAAACTTGTCCCTTTGCCTTGGACTGCTTTTTCTGGCAACCTAAACATGGTCTGTTCCGATTACTCACTTTACACCATCTCTCCAACGCCATACACAACAGAATCTGTCCCAAGCTGGACGAAAATGGCAAACTTAAGCAAGAGATGATCCTTGTCTGGTGAGGACCTGTCTATCCTCTTTCTGTTTCGTTATCAGCTCTCTTGATCTGCATTATCATCCAGTTTCGAGTGCTCATCGGATATCCTCTTTTGGTGTCAACAAACAGCAATGCCATCCGTAACGATTTGGTAGGTGCAGTCATTCTGTCGCGATATTCTCTCCATGAAAAACTGACGGCATCGTCTATTCGTTATCATAATAGCAACACCCTAACGAGTACATTCGAGGAGGAACCCTCCGAGCTGTTCAAAAGCTTCAAGAAGCAGAGCTTCTCGAGCCTTTGGTTCCTACCGTCCGAAGCTGCATGGTTTGTAAAACTCTTTTGTCGATCGGAGAACATAACACATAAACTGACGGATGAGAACTTGTGGATTCTGTACCGTTCATTGTAGGAGCACCGACATCCCTACGTCCGAAAGAACGCGGTCTTCACCGTGTACTCCATCTACAAGACTCACGAGCACCTGATTCCTGATGCCCCCGAAATCCTTCTCACCTTCCTTGCTGCCGTGAGTCGAACATCAACCTTTTTCTCTCACCGGGTCGTCTTGGTCTTGCAAACACTATCTAACACATGTCCTTTCATCGCACTGTTCAGGAATCCGACCCGACTTGCCGTCGGAACGCGTTTGTGTCGCTCTGCAACATTGCTCAGTCTCGAGCCGTGGAGTATTTGTTATCTATCTTTGATGAAATCTCTAGTCTAGATGAGTTGATGCAACTCGCTGTCATCGATCTTGTCCGACGAGATGCTCGGTCCGATTCTTCTCACCGAGCAAAGTGGATCCGAGCGATATTTGAGCTTCTCACCGCCTCATCCTCGACCGTCAAGTACGAAGCCGCGACCTCGTTGACCACTTTGACTTCCAACCCAGCAGCTGTCAAGGCCGCCGCCGGCACCTTCCTTGATCTTTGCGTCAAGGAGGCCGACAACAACGTCAAGTTGATTGTGCTTGAAAGGGTCAACGCGCTGCGAACCAAGCATGAGTTTGTACTCGACAGCTTGGTGATGGACGTCTTGAGGGTGCTCAGCTCGGCCGCAGGGGGGGGTGATATGGAGGTCAAACGGAAGGCACTTGCCCTGGCCTTGGAGCTTGTTTCTGGAAGAAATGTTGGAGAGGTCGTCGCAGTGTTGAAGAAACAGTTGGTCAACACTCAGGAGGAGAAGGGCGACGAAAAGGTCCACAGACATCTCTTATTCGGTTTCTTCGAGTGCTTATGGTATCTAATCATGATCATCTTTTCATTGTGGTCTGTAGAATCTTGAATACAGGCAGCTTCTAATTCAATCGATCCACTCTTGCGCAATCCGGTTCTCCGAGGTTGCTGCGTCAGTAGTGCATGTTTTAATGGAATTCATAGGAGACGCTGGAAACTCCTCGGCTGTGGATGTCATCTCCTTCGTTCGGTTCGTAGAAAGTCACGACACAAACCTCCTTTCTAATGCGTGAGTAAGAGCTGACATTGATCTTGTGGCGATCAATAATCAAGAGAGGTTGTGGAGAAGTTCCCCAAGCTTCGACAATCAATTGTAGCCAAGCTCTTAGAGACTATCAGTGATGTCAAGTCTGGCAAGGTCTTCAGAGGCGCGCTATGGATCGTTGGAGAGTACTGTGCAGAAACTGAAGGTTCGTCGTCTTTTTCCTTCCGTTTTCAGAAATTTGTAGAGATTGTAAGATAAACAGACTGATCGTTTCCGCTGTTCTACTCAATCTGATGCAGATATCGACTCCGCCTTCCAAGCTATCCGAAAGATTATTGGAGAGGTTCCTATTCTTGCTTCGGAGCAGGTTCGTGCCGTTCTTGTTTGACATCAACTGATCTGTTCCTGACTGTTCATGACCTAAATCCTTTCTACATCTCTTCTATATGTGACTTTGTGTCTCAATTCGATTCATATCATGTAATAGCGAGCTTTGGACGAAATCGATGGAGCTGAAGAGCAGACCGGACCGGTAGAGCACAAGCCCTCGACGACCACTAGGGTTCTTGCCGATGGAACGTACGCAACTGAGACCGTTTACTCTAGCTCTTTATTGGAGAAGGAGAAGATTGCCAAGATTAGAGCCAAGGCCGCTGCTCCTCTTAGATGTTTGTTTTCCTGCTTTCTATATCTGGCAAGATGATCAGCAAATCTGATCAGTTGATTCTTATCAAAATTGGTAGCCTTAATCCTGGCTGGAGACTTCTATACTGGGTCAGTCTTGTCGTCAAGTATTGTCAAGCTTGTGCTCAGATTTCACGAGAAGTCCTCGGACATCAAGGCCGTCAATACGCTCCGAGCTGAGGTGAGAGCCTGCCTCATACCTTTTGTCCCATACGACAAATATAACAGTCATGTTGATCTATCTCTTTATATGTTTCAACTATCATTCACGGTTTGTTTCAGGCTATGTTGATCATGGCTTCTATCATTCGAGTTGGTCAATCGAAGTTTGTCGCCGTGCCAATTGACGAGGATTCGCAAGAGCGAATCTTGAACTGTATCCGAACGATCGCCGAATTGGCCGAGAGTCGTCCTGCGAATGAACTTTTCTTGGCGGATACTAAGGCTGCATACGCAAAGATGGTAAAGGCAGCGGAGAGCAAAGTTGAGGAGAGAAAACGAAAAGAAAATAAGTTGGTGCAAGTTCAGGTGGATGATTCAATCTCGTTCAGACAATTCTCAAAGAAGGCTACCGGCGGGGATGCGGATGAGGTGAATTCTGCTCTTTTTTTCCACTTTTCCAATCTTGAATCCTGAGGTGCTCAAGTCGTCTCCTTTCTTTTTGCTCCGGGTCTTGCTTTGGACTTAGCTTGACACTGATCTCATCCGGGCTACCGGATCGGCCGATATCAAGGACGACTTCATCTCCAAGTTGAGCAAGGTTATCCAACTCACTGGTGTGTTTTTCAAAAGCCTTGAGATCTGTTTTGCGCGAAGAGGGACTAAGTATTTCTGTTGTGACTTAACAGGTTTCTCCGATCCTGTCTACTCTGAGGCTGTCGTCACTGTCCATGGGTTCGACATCAATCTCGGTAAATTGCTTCTATTATCTCAAGCCTGCATAAGCATCGTTGACTCACTTCATCTTCTCAAAAATTCAGATGTCTTGATTGTGAACCAGACACAGGAGACGCTCCAGAACTTGTCGATCGAGTTCGCGACGTTGGGCGACCTTAAGGTGGTCGAGCGTGCTTCTACCCACACTGTTGCCCCCCACGGATTCCTCTCTCTCAAGTCGACCATCAAGGTATCCTCGACCGAGACAGGTGTGATCTTTGGAAACATCGTGTACGACGGCCAGAGTGCGAGCGAGCCAAGTTCGAATGTTGTGTTGAGCGATATTCACATTGATATTATGGAATACATCAAGCCGGGAACGTGTACTGAAACTCAGTTCAGAAGCATGTGGACTGAGTTTGAGTGGGAGAACTTCTTGAGGGTTACCACTTCCATAACGTATGTCCGAGTTCTTCTTCCTCCTGTGTGTCATCTTCTGAAAACGTTGGTTCGCTGATGTATTTGTTTTGATTGTTGGCACGGGGGAACATAGTGATCTACGAGTGGCGATGAACCGAATCGCGAGCTGTACAAATATGTCAACTCTAACATCCGATGCTTACCTTTCTGGAGACTGTAACTTTATCGCCGCCAATCTATACGCCCGATCCATCTTTGGTTCGTTCTCTCCTATTTTTGTCAAGGTCGGCTCAATGAAATTACTTTGACTCATCTATTGTTCTATCACCTTGAACAATCAGGCGAGGACGCGTTGGCAAACTTGTCTCTAGAGAAGTCAGACGACGGTATCGTTTCGGGGCACGTCAGAATCCGATCCAAGACGCAGGGTATCGCTCTTAGTCTAGGAGAGAAGATAACGGCTTGTGCGTATCCTCTGCCCATCTGAGTTCATGTATGCTTAAGGTCAACTAACGTTTGACCTCTGCCTTGCCTCGAATCGATCACTAACTGGACGCTACCCTACAGCTATGAAGATTGCTTCGTCTTGATCAGGACGTGTGACCCTCTGTTATCTTTGCTCTCCACTCTTTATAGTTACTTCTCTTTCATGATTGTGATGGTTTTCTCCTTCATTCTATATTTCCTTGCCGACTTCTAACGCAATTTGAGAACAGAAGCAAGGCGAAGAGACAGATGGAACTATGAAAGAATTAATAAAGATAACGATAATAGAAGCACGACGAATGTCGGGAAACAACCGGCTATTCCGGTTTCCTTATAATTAATTCCATCTGGCCTCTCATATTCGTCATTCTTCCCATCGACAACAACCAACAAAGAACATGGGACTTTTTTCTTCAACCAAGCCCAAAGATGATACATACGGCAGATACTTAGCTCCTCTTCATCCCGCTGAAGAGAAGCTTGCAAAAGATCCATCCGTCGTCATCACTGGTAGAAGACTTTACGTGGACGAGTGCGGGAATGGAACTGGACAGGCCGAAGACGTTCATCTGGGTACGTACCTTGCATTCTTTCTTTCTTTCTTTCAACTTTTATTCTTTTCTAGTGCTTTGAACATGATTCTTGTGATTCAGTATGAGTGTTTGAATTCGATGTTGACAAGCTTCAAATCCAACGTTTAAAGTCAAAAAGGAGCTATCAGACAAGTTGGGCTCAAACTGGATCTTCTACAGGACTTGGTATCGAAAGCCTTCTGATTCATCTTCAAGTCCTCGAATTGGTGAGGGTATCGATGTCATGTTATGTCATGGTATGTTCTTCTCTTCTATTTTCCTGGACAGAATCAATAGTTGAGAGAAGAATGATGAATGAGTCTAACTGACAACTTGTTGTCCTCGTCTGTTTTCCACATGCACCCGTGGTCTTGGCCGCCTCTCCTGCCGCTCTGTCTTCACAGGGTTGTATGAACACGGAGGACGATGGGCGCCCCACGTAGACGTGCTATTGAACGATGGATTCAGAATCATTGCTCCCGGTTCGTGTATTCCCCTTCAGTATTGATGTACATACTCTCGCTGATCGAGTTGAGAAAAAAATGTTTCTGCACGTAGATCATCCCACGGTATGTCATCCTCTCAATGAAGCTTTCTGTGGTCGCAACTAAATAACCAATCGTTTTTATCTTGTGTCTTGATCTAGCATGGCCGATCTTCTGGACTTCATGTCTTTATTAAAGACGAGACTCACCTCCCTAAAGCTATAGAAGCTGTGATGAGTGACCTCGTGGTTGTTAGCAGAGAAAAGGGAGAACCAAGAAGACGAATTGTGATCTGCGGACAGTGCGTCGTTATTCCTCACTTCTTGGCTAGATGAGTTTGGCTGAGATGAGAGTAGTACTAAAATTCCTTCCTGTCATTTGGAACCAATAATCAGTTCTCTGGGCGGTTGGACAGTGTACGTATTTACTCTTCTTTCTCTTGTGCCTGCATGCCTTCTTTCAAGAGTGAGAATCAATCTGAGAGTCTAAAAATCGTTTACTCTCATTCGAACACAACAGTTTAACCAACGCGATGTATGTGCATCCTCCGTTTATTTGTAAAATGATCCACGATTATGTTCTAACCTACGACTCTCTCCCCTTCCCTTTGCTCTCTTCCTTCTTTCTCGTGTTTTGATAGACTCTTTCCTCGATCAGCAGCCGTACCAACCGATCCTGCCGCTCCTCATCTGATTGGAATATATACACTCGCACCCTACCTGGGCGCGAACCCAGAGGCGGTTCCCAACATTGTCGTCCAATTGGTTGGTAGGGGCTTGTGTAAAGTGCTCCCGAGCTTTCAGATGATCAAAGTGGTGATCGTAAGTCATGACTACACAGGTCTAGCTTTAATTTATCGAGACGAAGGACTTAAAGTTGTCAAACGTGTTCATCTTATATCCACAGGGTTTAGAGACCGATCAACCGGAGGTCACTGAGGAGTTCAATGGTACGTATTGTATATCCTTGTGTCTCTTTGAGAAACACGAATCTAAGCGACATACTCTCCTTTGATGCACTGCTGAGATAGCCGACCCACTGGCGTACCATTCTGCCATTCGAATCGCCTCTGGAATCTCCCTCCTCTCTATGGCGTCTTTTATACTTCCCGACGAAAATGCTGCCAAGATCATGCCACCTGTTCGGATAGTTCACGGAAAAGATGATAGAGTTTGCGCCTATGAAGGATCAGTCGAGTTTGCGAGAAAGATGAAAGAGGCAGGCAAGAAGAAAGGAGATGCCGGTTGGAGTGAGGATAAGGAAGTCGACATCTGGGATGGATTCCAGCATGTTATGCATCCTTATGGTTTCGGAGGCTTGGACGAGAAGCAGGAGGCTATGGTTCGTATACCTTCTGTCTTACCTATCTTTGAACTTGTTTAGTGGCCTCATCAGTGTGCTGATGCTTCTATTCTTGATTGTGTTTCTTGGGGAACAAAAACGAACATGTAGAGACAAAAGTTGCTTCATGATATGTACGTATCCGCTCTATGTTATTCTCTTCCGTGCTTATCTCGAACTCTACTGACGGGGTTCACATCTACTTAATTTTGTTCTTCCAGGCGAGACTGGATTGTCAAGCAAGCTCAGATAACCAGTGTTGTGTAATCTTTCTCCGTCTTGTTGACGTTATTCCTCTCTCTCTCTCTCTCTGGCTTTCCTCTCAAATCTAGTGAAGACGATGTTTTCTCTTTCCTCATTTCTTCTTCCCTCTTTTATTCTTTTATTCTCTTGAAATTGATATTGTTAGTCCCGATTGTCGATGTTTACTTTGTCCATTATTCTTGACGAGACAAGGTAATAGAACAAGAACAACGTTGCAACCGAAATTCATACAACTATGAGTGAGGATCAAGATGAGATCTAGATTGGGCATCGTCTTGGCATTAAGTCACGTGTGGTGGCTTGATAGCACCGTCCTACTCAAAAAGTCCATCTTTCGCATTTGAGACTGCAACATTGACCAAGATCACCTCGACGACAATGACATTGGAAGAAACGGAAAGGGCCTCTTTAGATAGGCCTCTCATCGTCATCGGATGTGGGATCATAGGGTTGACCACTGCCATTCGACTGATCGAATCTGAGGTCAACCTTAATAAGAATGTACATATCATAGCTGATCATCTTCCATCAGATGATCCCTCAGCATACTATGCATCTTCGGCTGCTGGTGCTCATCATCTCTCCTTTGCGGATGACGCAGATGAGAGACAGAGGAGGTGGGACCGAAGAACCTTTGATGTGATGTTGACCGAATGGAACACGTTGGGAGAACAGTCGGGGTTGATGAAGATCACCCAAACGGAATGTGAGTTTGATGAATCTCAGAACGGACAAGACCAAAAAGTTGCTTATGTCTATCTTTTTTGAACCTTTCCCTGTTGCTTGTTCACTTTGAGATTATGACGGGGATGAGAAACACCTTGCGATTCTAGAAGAACATCCCGATGTGAGCCCCTTCACCCCTTATCTGTGTTAACGATGATTCGCACTCATCCTCGGTGTGTTTCGTCCTTTGAGTTTGTCGTTCATCCAACCTCGGAGCTCCCATCATTCGCGACTCACTCGGTCTCTTTCACATCACTAACCATGAACCCAATCCCGTACTTGTCCCGGCTTGTTGCCACTTTCATCGCTCTCGGCGGGAAAATACATAGGGTTCATATCCCATCTCTCAACTTTCTATCTTCTCCTCAGGTCTTGGCCTTGCTTGATGAAAAGATTCCGTCCAAAGTCATAGTCTGCGCAGGAATAGGTGCGTTGACTTTGGGCGATGTCGAAGACCAAACGGTGTTCCCTGTGAGAGGACAAGTGGTGAAGGTTCATGCTCCCTGGATTAGAACCGGCTGGACGAGACAGATCGGTAAATTGGCTGGCAGGGAAGGTGGGGAGAGGACTTATGTAATTCCTAGGGAGAACGGAGATGTCATTGTCGGTGGAACCAGAGAGATGAACGATTGGTTCGTATACGACTTCTTCTTTTCTAATTTGATATTTTTTCCATCTAGTCCTGGATTGGAATGATACGACGACTAATCCCACTGTCTCTATTGCGCACGAAAGGCTAACAACTCCTAGAGAAGAAACCACTTCATCAATTGTTGCCCGCGCTATCGAAATCTGTCCATCTTTGATTCCACCTGATTGTCAGCACATTCTAGTTCCAGAAGAATCACTCTGCAAATCGACCGCAACGCCGATAGTTCCACCGGGATCGATTTTGAACCCTTTGAAGCAAAATGTCATCGTTGGTTTCAGACCGTCCCGCGTGGAAGGGACTCGACTTGAACGTGGCCCAGATATTGCTCTGCAACCACCTCACTCAACGACCAAATCAAATGGGAATGTGGATCCAGAAGAAAGAGAAGAAGGATTGAAGCTGAAACTGAAGGTCTTCTATAATTATGGACATGGGGGGGCCGGCTGGCAAAGTTCATGGGGAACAGCAGAAGATATCGTAGACTTGGCACTCAGCGATTAATTCTTTCCTTTTCTTCCATTTCTTTTTTCTTCTTCTAAATTTCTAGTTTTATAAATTACAGTTGATCTACACGGGGTTTCAGCTTGTTGATCATTCAGAAAACGTCGTCTCACAGCTTCCCACAGCGGTCAAGAGATGTTACGAATCATTGGGAGAACCTCAGACTACAGAGTTCTTTCGCACACATTCCAAAACAAGCACAAGGGAAGAAGGAACATCAATAGGAAGAGGCATTTCTTTTGGATGATGTAGATAAGCAAAGAGAGAAAGAACAGATCCTTGGGCGATAAGCACAGAGAACCAGATACGAAAGATATTCATTGAGTTGAGGAAAAGAAGAGTTTATGACCTTTCAAGACAAATGAGAACAGGATTAGAAAGTACCAGATGCGCAAGGAGGCGTCGGGTGATGTAAAAAATTCATAACGACATGTGGTGTGAAGATGAATCAAGTTGTCAAGCGATAACATTCGTAGGAGGAAAAGCGACAAAGAAGAGAACAAGGGAAAAACGGAGGAGGGAAATATCAAAGTCATCCTTCTGGTACGTTATTAGCGTCGACGGGGAACCATGAGAGGCGTGTCAGGCATCAAAGAAGAAGACAAGAGAAGGATGATATAAAAGACAATGTAACCATAGCTAGGGCACAACTCAAACAGAGAGGAAAAAGCAAGCTTCGCAAAATTGGAAGATATAAAGCAAGATATGAGGGATCAAGATGTAAAAATACGTTGAAAAAGGAAGAGAGAGGATAGTGTATGATTACAACTCGAGAGGCTCTTGAGTAGTGTTGAAGGCCGTTTCAACTGACAGATGGTGTTTATCATTAGAGGCAGGTATGCCGAACCGCCTGAATACACCAAACCCACCGCTACTCTGACTACCATTCGGAGCTCTTGGTTGCCTTAGCAATGCAGCGGTCGATTGGGACATTCCCCCACCACCACCTGCTCCATTGGATGAAGATGTAGACGAGCCAAGTTGTCCAACGCTAGCACTCATTCCGTCTGAAGAGAGTAGACTCTCAGTTGACTCTGAAGCCTGCTTAAGGTAAGTACCGTGATAGGAAGGAATATTCATCTGTGGATTCAAGAATCCATGGTCAATCGGGTTTGTCGTGGATCGTCTAGGGTGTACACTGCCTACTCCTGTCCTTCCACTGATTCCACCGCTGGCCGATCCCATCAGAGAGTAACCGTCTCGGAGGTTCGTGCTCGATCGTTGGGGGACAATCGCTCTCGTCGGATCACGCGACACAGCTGGTCCATGGAGATGAGACAGATCTGGCATGGATGATTTACTTCTAAGCGACGGTGATGATGCATAAAGATTCTGATTCGCCTGTAGGTGTTGATGTTGGTGGTGGCTTTGATGATTGTGGGAATTATGATTCATCTGATGGGTCGGAAGATTTGGTCGAGAAGCGTGATGGCGAAGCGTACGGTCTCCACTGCCACCTACTCGACCTTCACTCCGGGTGACAACCGCGTATCGCTTATCACCCTCTCCAACAGAATAGTGATATACTCCTAGTTTTTGGGCTACCAGATGAACAACCCTACGTTGGAGAGCAGAAAGTGTTCGCGAGAAGGCAAGCTCATCCCGCATGCGGTCTTCCTTGAAGACAAGGATGCGAGAGTAGATGTCGAGTGTAATTGGATCATTCAAATCTAATTCGGCTAAGAGGAAGGGTTATCATGTAAAAGGACAAGCAAACAAAATGATAAAACAGATTAGATAAGAAGAAATACGGAAAATCGGTTTTGACAGAACTCACTGCTCTTGGAATCTCCGGATTCACCAGAATCGCTTCTAGCTCCGGCTTCATCTATTTCCTGCTGACTGAAGAAGGCACTCTCAGAACCCCTTTGAGCGGTAACCTGCACCGTTGGGATGCCTAACCCATTCATTCCCTGAGCCTCACCACTTCCGCTTCTCTCTCGATGAAGCAACTGGTTTCCAGCTTGTTGCTGCTGATGCTGAGAATATTGATCATGTCCTCCGTTAGGATGTGCTGAAGCACCCAGGCCCAATCCGAGAGAAACAGGCTGGATGCCAGGATAATCATCGACTGGTGTGGAGACCAAGGACATCGGACCTGTTAATGGTCGTGGTTGCTGTTGGTGGTTATCAGACACAGCACCTTGAGGTTGCTGAATCGATCGCATTCGGCGAAGAGCTTTCTCCCTCTCTATCCTCTCCTTCTCTCCAGCCTGTAGTACTTTTTTGTACTCGACTCGCAGCTTTCTGCCTCCAACGTCGTATCTATCAGAATACAATTGAATCGGTCAATCAGTAGCTCTCGGATATTTAAAAGGAAAGGACTCAAGGCCAAGTAAGGCCAGAAGTAAAAAAAAAAAAGGAAGTATGTACCCATTCAACGCAGCCACAACGGCGTCGGCCTCATGAGCGCTTCGGAAGTTGGCAAACGCGAGACCTCGGAAGACACCTTGGTCCATGTGGTAATTAAACGCATAGGGAAGTGGAGCACCCAAAGATTCCTAGCGACAACATCGCAACATGCGTAAAGACGCAAAAGAGATAAGAAAACGATTAGTCCGTACCCTTTTGTGAATGAATCAGACGTAGCAACTAACGATAGTTCGGAGTAAATCTTCCTTCTGCAGATTAAAGTTGATGTTTTTGATGACGATCGCAGTCCTAAGAGGCAAACGAATCAAAAGGGTGTGTGAGAAAGGGTTGCATGGTCATATACGAGAATTCTATATGATCACTCACGGAATGACATCATCGTCCATGCCTCCTCCAATCCCCAGTGTCATCGCGAATGGTCCACTTGGTCCGACTCCCAACCCAGACACCATCGACAGACCGCCCCAATTCTGACCTCCGGCTGGGCTCAGACCAGAGCTGGGACCACCTATCGGTCCAGCGGAAACTCCATTACCAAAAGCTTGATATCTTCTTGCGCCCGGTCCAACTGCAAGTCCGATCGGGGTCGATAGCGGAGGGTGAAGAGAGTTGTTGGGAGTCGAATGAGCGCCAATGTTCATATGCGGAGGGGGAGGAGGTGG
>MVAH01000213.1:0-29484 GCA_014825575.1 Phaffia australis
ATCGAAACCTTTGCGAAAGCGGTTAGGAGAGGATGCCTCTGAAAGATGCTTTCCATAACAATCTCTCTTTTGTTCACAGATTCCTTGAATGCACAGAAGCGGATAGAGTCTGTGTACATGTGTGTTACTCCAGATCGTTTAATGCACATCTCACGAGAACTGCCAGCCTCTTTTTGTTTGTATGCAACTATTTAAACCTTGTTTCATACAGTGTTGTAGATCTATCTCCTTGATCTTCCGAAGACATTTGACTTGCGGGAAGGACTCTACTCCAGACCGGTTGCATACATGCTCCATCTCGAGTAGAGAGAGCAAGCCCACCGACACAGAACAGAGCAAAACGCATAGAAAACTAAAGTAAGCAAGAACTAACCGCAGGAATCCTCACAGCGCCCGTGGATGAACACGCCTCCTCTTGTACGCTTCATGGCCAGGCGGTATAGAACAAGATGCTGGATTCTATCCTCCTACCTGAGGCGCATGCATTAAAACATCTTCTCAACTACAATCAATATCTCCAAGAACTTTGAACGTGGTGGTTACAATCACCCAATTAGTCCGAGAGAGGAGCGGCAAAGGTAATAGTAAGAAAGAGAAAAAGACCATACCTCGATACATCCCAGACAAATCAAGTGTACTTTTAACTACTGTACTTTCACTTTTTGACTTTCTACTTTCACTGGACACATATTCTTCTTCTCTTTTCTCATTCTCTCGTATCTTGTCGTCTTGCTATCTGCCCATCCGTTCTTTTCATCTCTGACTTTCACCTCTTCGTTGGATTTCCTCCTCGAAACTGTCATATCTCCATCGAGTTTGTAATTACAGCATCAAGCCTCAAGAGGCAGAACATCTAGCAACGTTTATCCTATCTCGGCTGTTCTAGTTTTCAGGTCTCATCAACCTCGAAAACACATCTGTACTATGTGCGCATCTTGTGTCGCTTGCTCTCCGACTTATGTTTCCACAACGTACGTCTTCCCGAGCATCTCCTCTTCCTCTTCATATCTTAGACACTGTATAAGTACTTGCCATCTCGGGCTTGCTGGGTACTAACCACGTCATCGTCTGTCGTCTCCTAGGTTACCACCGTCTTCGCCTTCCTCCGCCTTCTCTCCCAAATTCGACAGTTCTTCTTCTCATCCTCCTCGACCTCCTTTTTCGAGCCCTCCCTCTTGTTCTTTGAGGCATCCGAACCAGTCTCTTGGTATTGTATATTCTCCAGGACTGGGTCCAGCAACCCATACGTCATCAAGATCCCCTCTTAAGGACCGTTCTGGTAGTCTACCAAACGTCTTGAGTGTCTCGATAGAATCTAACAACGTTGCTAGTTGTCCTAGGTATGTCTGTCGAATATGGAATCAATACCGATAAACTCCTAGTTCATCAAATCCAGCGAGTTCGGTGGTCTATTTAGGCGTATAGGTCTTGGAAATGTAGCATGAAGCCTGTACTGTTTGCTGACTGAGATCATCTACTTCTATCGAATTCACTCGAATAGGATCCCAACCTCGACCTCCTCGACGACGACGACGACGACGACGACGACGACGACGACGACAACAACAACAACAGGAGGTTCTCAACAGCATACGGCTTCAACATTCTATGACCCTCCGTTTGCCCTTAAACCATTCACCCCACCGAATTCGACTCAACTGAAACTCACACCACTTCCTCCAAATTCAACGAATTATTCTACGTCGCCTGATTTTCAAGCCTCAAATATATCAACGTCGTTTCCTCGGAGGTCTCACTCTGTATCTTCTCTCACTCCTCCAGTACAGAACCAATTTCAGCATCATTCCGCTCTTGGCATATCTACGTCCACACCGACGACCCCACCGGAGCATTATCGTTTCAACTTTTCACCCGTAAATCCCCTCACAGCCCTCCGGCCTAGACCAGGTCCTCAATTCGTTTCGTGTAGTTCCGTCTCCGCTGCCTCAAACGAAGGCTCTTCACAAGCAGGACCATCAGCTCTCCGCAAGTCTTCATCAAGAGTTTCATTGACCAGTCTTCCTTCTAAGAACAAACACAACCGGGAACGGTCAGTGGTTGTCTACATATATGCTCTTTTCATTCGTTCTACAAAGAGATCACTTCGCTCGCAAGCTGATCGTGAGATTACTTCTATCCATGCCCGATGATGGTAAACAGAACTAAATCTGCTTCATCAATCTCAAGCTTTACGCCTATCAACCCCTTGCCATCTACCAATCTGCCCTCCCGATTTAATCGACCGACCGTGTCTTCCTCAAACTATCCACCTTCGGAGACGGACGGATCACCTATCGGTGGTTCTCCTTCATCCTACTTCACCTCCAGCCTCTCTTCCCATCGGTCCCATTCATCCCCATCAATATATACACCAGCATACATGTCTGGAAGCCCTGTGCTTGATACCCGTTCGCCTCCAGATTACTCTGCTTTCCCTTCTGCCGGTGCCTCATCGTCTCCCTCTTCACACTATCGTGATCTCTCGAATATTATACACTTACCCCGTCAACGCTCCCAACCCTCTTCGCCGAGAGCCTCGTTCATCGGTGGCCTAAGTCCATTGACATCCTTTCATGTTCCTCTACCACCGTCAACGTCAAGAGGAAGAGCTTTGTCTGGACAAGAGGACCTCCCGCCAGATTATGGGGCCCATTTTCCTCCTCCGCTGGATGAGATATTATCAATACCAAGAGTGGAGCAGGATAACAATGTTGACGAAGATAGCGAAGCCAGCACAACATTCGGAGACGATAGGCGTGATGGGCTAAGCTTCATACCGAGAAGAAGACGTAGGGCACCTGGCAGATCAACTGGAAGTGGTATTCCGAACGGACTAAGGTCCAGAGGTTCGACCACTGCTATAGAGGGACTCGGGCTAAACAACGTGCTGGGACTCGTTCATGTAGAAGCGGAACCTGTAACAGAAACGGGCGCGGAGAGTGGAGTAGATGTCAACTTCCTAAGCACAGATGGTGAAGAACCGGTAAGCCTCCTCAACTTTCTACTCCCTCTCTTTTCCCATTCCTGAACAATCTAGTGTCAACCTTGTGAAATTTGTTTCTCGCCTCTGGGATTCCAGCTTCCGACAGCTCGACTAGGTATGCATGTAGTCAGACAGACATCAAGATTTGCAACCTTTGCGTCTAGTCCGTCCGTGTTATTCATGCTTAGATTGCTCAGTGTCGTGCCGAGTGTGGCAGGCACTTTGTATCTTCTTTGCCGGGTCGCTGGTTTCGGCTCGGCCGAGCCGAATGGGACAGAAGAAGGTAGTCGCGTGGAGTGCTCTATGGCTTGTTTTTGGGTGCGTCTATTCGCGTTTAAATCACCTTGCCTTTCCATCTCGTCTCTAATGAGCATGCTAATTGCGTGCACGTATGCTTATGTGTTGCCGACGGCCCGCATTTTTTTTAGTCCCTCTTAACTGCTCTTCAATGTTTTCTTCTCACTTCTGGACTCACTAGACGCTGGCTAGCGTACTATCCACTTGCCTCGACACTGGTCCGATTGCTCTCTCTTCAAACAATATGCTGGCCTTTAACATCGATCACTCTCCGACTTCTCGGTCCATCCCGACCGCTTGTCGCTTGGGTCGCTATCGGGACGTTCACCAGTCTGTGCAATACCATCAGAATCTATGTCACCAGTAACATCACCACCTATAATTCGACCCATGTCGGTCGTTCAGGTCTCACCTCGGGATCCTCTCCGACCTCGACCTCTTCGTCCGCCACACAAGGTTCATCGTCCAGACAGGCCTTTACTCAGACTGTCGTCATGTTTTCGAGAAGAGCTCGAGAGGTCGGGAACACTCTTGTGGATGCTGTCATCGGAGGTGAAGACTTCGGTCATGGCTCCGTCGGATTTGCAGGAGGAGCGAATGAGGGCGGGGTATCTGGCGCCGGTGGAAACGAAGGAGAAACTCCGGTGAAGGGTGTGGTGAGAACAAAGAGGCGGATGAACTGGGGAAGTGTGTTAAGGCAGTGTGTATGGCCAAACCTAGTAGGATATTTCCTTACAGGGTGGTACTTGGTAAGTGAATTTGCAGATCAAAACTATTTAGGTATTGGGTTATGGAGAGAAATTGTTAACAAGACTCTTCTATCAATCGATTGACCGTAGCTGGTGGAGCGCGATCTTCGAAGACGGATGGACGGTCTAGCTGGCAATATTGGCGAATAAGTTCATAGAGCTATAGCTATCTAACGATATGGCTCTGGCTGCTGCGGGAGAACGACCTCGGCCGGTGATGGTCGATACGTGGTCCTCATCGAATAGGGCAGCCTCAAACCACAAACAATCGAATACCCATGGATCGTGGGTTGTGTACCCTATAATGGGCCAGTCTCAACCCCTGCCACAGCCACAGCCTCATCCACAGCCTCATCCTCAGCCTCAACCTCAGCATCAGCGGCAGCAAGTTCATAGAAATAATCTCGCATGCACACACATATATACACTAGCACTGAACGCGTTTTCGGAGCGGCAAGCTGGGGATTTACATCGCATCCTGTTCTACCCTACCTCCTTCCGCACTTGTTCATCTGTCTCGCCCAACTTGTTTTCTTTGAGCATCTTTACCTTAGAAGTGTGAATTTTCTCTTTGAGTTACAGTAGAACTTATCATATCGCAGC
This sequence comes from Phaffia australis, assembly GCA_014825575.1. Taxonomy (NCBI): domain Eukaryota; kingdom Fungi; phylum Basidiomycota; class Tremellomycetes; order Cystofilobasidiales; family Mrakiaceae; genus Phaffia; species Phaffia australis. The sequence continues at coordinate 4,633 of MVAH01000213.1, forward strand.
TATCTTTCCAGTTTGGATAAGTCCAAACGCCTAATTCTACCCGACATATCATTGCCCTCGCCTTTTCTCAACCTTGAACCAGGCATGTATACATTTGTAGTTGTTTATTGTTTCTCTTTCCCTCTTTGTCCTTCTCCCCCTCACTTTCCTTGGAGTCTTCGTGTTTTCCCCCTTGTTCTATATCTAAGATTTGGCACTTTGGTTCTTTATCCTTCATTCTCTTGTTTCATGAAACTCAGATGGTTTGTGTTGCACAGAGAAATCATACAACTTTACGTATACACACGCCGCTTCAAGCTTCTCACAATTTATGGCGTAAACCTTGTTTTTAATCTTGCCCAGAGAGAGATCAGATCTTTTCCCATAGAAAAGAAGATTCTATCGATCCTTTAAGCGTATCGTGTCGTATCGTATAGTACATCCAAATAGTTTCTGCATCTCCCGCTCTCCCAAGGGATTCACTCTCGCAATTCGTCTCGTCGGTTTCGCCCCTTGAAACTCACGGCGGACCCTCGGGTTCTCTTGCCCAATGGGCGATTCCCATCTTCCAGAGAATAAACACTCCGACAAAGGCCCCGACGATGTAAAACGTGACTTTGTATTGTTTGACACCTGAACTGTTGGCGAACGTTCGAGCGGAATTTGTGGTGGTTCGAAGGAAAGAGGTGGTGAATGTTTCGAAAGTGTTTGTCTGATAGGAAGACAGAACAGGAAGAGCCGAGCATAACGAGAGGCAGCAACCCGTCGAAAAGGAGTAAGGTGAACAGACAAGAGAATCAGATATGGATTGATCGTCAATCTTGATGAGAATGAGTTCAGAGAACGAACGGTTTGGTCCAATTGAAGATTCTGTCGCTCAGCGTCGTTATAGATATCTGTCGTGACCTGTATCAGTTTGTCACACACACACACACATACACACACACACATATATACGTTCAATAAAAAGAGACGAGATTAGAAGCATGAATCCACACGGATGGACAAAAACAAGCATGAATAAGAAATGAAAGGCCTGGTCAGATCACCAAAGCACAACCCTGCCACTGTCAAGAGGAAAAGCAAAAAGATGTGGTCATACTCCTCTCAGAGCCCGAAGCTTGCCATGCAGATCGTTCAATTGTTCATCGTTCTGTGATTCATAGATCTGATCCGAAGAGGTACTTCAAGGATTTGTTTCCAGAGAAGTGTTCCCAGTTGTTATTCGGATGGATTGTTGAATGGGGTCACACAAATATGTATCGGGTTTATTGATGATAGTAGTATGTCAGCGGAAACGCTGTTCGACAAGAGCAAGATGCGACGAGAGACTTGACGAACCCTGCTCGAGGAGGCATGTTGAATCGCTATATAGAACGTTAGAAGGCAGAAACGAAGCAGAGCGTGAAGAACAGATGAGATCAGGAAACCTAAATGATCAATCGATTTAATAATACGTTGATCCTTGGTATGGTTGGTGGTGGTGGTGATGATGATGATGATGATGATGATGATGGAAACTCCGTTTGCAAGAAGGAGATCGCCGTGGTTCATTTCCCGCTGCACCTCATCTTCTAACCATCACTACTACATCCTCTTTGGTTCTTGAACGTTATTGCTTCGTCCTTGTTGTTCTCTTCGTCTTAAAAAGAAACAATGTAATGCTTTCTTTCTCATCTATTTTCTCGTTGTCATCAGTACTAACGACTCTGTTACAAAACCTTCCTTACATCAGGCGTCGATCTGTTGGGATTTCTTCCCTTCAGGCTCAACAGAGCCAATCCAAGGCGTATTCATCTCTATCGAGTCAAATATCTCAAACCCAAGTGGAGAGCTTGCAAGCCCAGATGGATCAATTCCGATCTAACCTGAGAGAGTTTGCGAGCAAACATCGGGAGGAAATTAGGAAGGATCCTGTTTTTAGAATGCATTTCCAGGTTTGTTTCGCTCATCAGTCGACATCTGCCTGAACGTGGAAAACAATTCACAGTGCATCCATTCATCGAAAGTACGAATGACAAGAACGCTGATTTCGATGTTCCATCTCTGATTCACACCATGGTCTCCAGCGGATGTGCTCCCATCTATCAATCGATCCTCTATCTGGCCCGCTTCACGGCCCTACACCTACGTCGATATCCGGGCTGTTCTCTTCCTTGCTGCCCCTATCGGATTGGACTTACGAGCTGTTGACTCAGATAGTCGATATCGCGATATCCACGCGGTCCATCAACGGTGGACTCATTCCTCTCCGAGATCTCATCCGACGGCTGGAACGGATCCGAGGGCTCGCTCCGAACTCGGGAGGTATATCTGAGGAAGACGTCAAACGAGCTGTCGACACGATGGGCGATCATCTTGGCGGACATGGCTGGGAGATTGTCACCCTCAACTCTGGAGGATCGCTATCTCCAGGAGAACAGACAAAGGCGCTTCGGTCTACCGCTTCTGTGCTTCCGTCTGATCTGTCGGTGTTGATCGCTTTGGCACTGGGCTCAGGAGGCAAGCTGGTCCCCGCCCAGGTTGAAAGAGAACTCGGTTGGACGGCGGATAGAGTAAAGACTGGATTGCAAGACGAGATGGTAGAGAGGGAGGGACTGGGCTGGGTGGACGACCAGGCGGAAGGCGGGCAGGAATACTGGGTCAGTGGGGTTGTCCAGTGGGGAGAGTGAACGCTTAGTTAAATATCAACAAAAACCCGAATTCAAAGCCGATTGGTTGTAGGTCTTTGTCTCAATTCTTCTGTCGAAAAGTAGACAATCAAGAGATCTAGTGTCTCACAAAGTCGTTTGTCTTGGTCTACAGAGGAGTTGTAATAGGTCGTCAAAGTCATCAATCTCGTTAGACATCAAGAAATTAGGAAGAGAAAAAAAATCGGAAAAGAAGATATAAACAGCTTCCTCGTCAACCACAATTGAATTCGCCGACTCTTAGTAAACTTGGTTTGTAATATTATCTATTCGCCTTGGACGCCCTCCGTCTCGAGTTCCATTCGGACCAACATCGGAACCGGCTCGACCTCTTCATCCTCACCAGTGTTCCCACTTCTCCTACGAGATCGACCGGTCAACGATTCGTTTGTTATCGACTCGTCTGCCTCTATATGTGAATTCGGTCGGTTGGAAGATGTGGCGTCTTGTAGAGGCGGAGGATTCGAGATCGGATCTAGAGTGAGAATTCGGGCAAGGGAATGATGGAGAGTTGGCTTTGCTGTGTACCCAGAGATGATAGACATGGCGGGTATCGGAATGAAATGAACATAACTGACCACAGACATTGATGATCCGGAAGACTTGGCCCCAATTGGCCATCACAGAAGCGACGGCTGAGTCCGGAAGCGATATATGTCAATTTGTTTGCGAGTGCACACGAGAAGATGGACACATTCAAAAGAAAAAAGGAGAGAAGAAACGGGAAAAAGAAACCCTTACCGACACCACCATCGGCCATGATATCGGCCGAGTCGGCCAACCGTTGAGCCTGTTCGGTCAGAGAGGCAGAGACAGCGACCAGCTGTTTGTAAAGCAAGGTCTCTTGTTGTTTTTCGTGCAGAATTTCTTGTAGTTTACTACATATGCACATCAACATCCAATCGTCAGAGATATACATCAACCGAGAGAACAAGGTATGTACACCAAGCAAGACTACAGCAGGCAAAGTCTGACCAACCTCATTCTCCATAAAATCTTTTCAAGGATTGTACACCAGAGAGAAGCAGAAAGGAAGGCGAAAAGAAAGTTATAGAAATGATATCGAGAGGGAGAGAGAACACGACCGAATAGAGACGCGTCATGAGCGGGACGCGTGGACGCGTAGACGCGCGGACAGGTTGACGCGGTTAGGTTCCGATCACGTGACTGATCGACTGTGCCTTGCGCAGCATCTTCTGATGACGTCGACGTCGACCGAAGGAGGAGCCAACCCCTCCTGTCCGTCCGTTCCCATCCCGCTATAAATCTTGGCTGCCTAGGGAATTTTTCTCTTTCTTTTCTGTTCTTCTCTTCCCACATCACCTTCACTTTGACGCATCATATATAATCTACTCGTACGTCGCCTTGAAGGCTGAATTTCAAACTGGAATCTCTCAGTAGGTGTCCAGTTGACTTTAGTTTTGTCTGGATGACGTCGGTTCGCCTGGATGAGTAGACACTTGAGGCTGACCTATAGTTAAAAAAAACTTTCTTTCCCGCCATTGTCATCTTTCCTTCTTGTAGGTAAAATCGCACAGATCGGTCTCATCTCTCTCCTGGCCACCTCACATATTCCAGTGCCCAGCGACAACACACCGACCACTTCTCCATCATCCCCAGCAACTCCTGCCGACGTACAGAACGAGCACGAGAAAGAGAACGAAGAGATGTTCCGAAAGTTTTCTTTGAACAAGAAGGATAAAGCGGCAAAGGCGGCTGTCGCTACTACCAACAGCAGGACGCCTCCCACAGTCTCAGAGGAAAAGTCTGCACCCGTCACCTCCGGACTGAACCCTCAGCCAGATAGAGATCACACTGCTGATACATCTCCTGAGATCGTCAAGCCTGGGATCTTGGACTCTGTGGTCGCCATTCCTGCTCCTACCAATACTGGTGTCCCCTCTCACGTGGACGGTTCTACTTCTGCCGAGCCAGCGGGAGCACACAGCTTGCTCGCTTCCCAAGCTCCGTACTCTGAGCCGCCTGTTCAGGCCGTCCCCGTCGTTGACGTTCACAACGAGCGATCAGTCGAGTCAGAGGTTCCATCTGGGGAATCACTCGTTCCCACTACTGCTCCTAACCTTATCTCCCGGGATACCACCGCTACCTCCATCCGATCTGAAATCTCGTCTCACTCCATCGAAGAACGCGAGGCTGCCCAGGCTACTGAGGATGCTCGGCTTCAGTTCAATCCCATCCCTCCCACCTCTGCTTTCGAGCGAGCGTCTTCTCCCTCCAGGTCCGAGCTTGAGTTGAAAGAGACTCCCGCCGCCCGGTCTGCCACCATCGAGGGTGGGCCGTCTGGACTCGGCAAGGAAATGGACTACAACCCCAAACTAGCCACCGAAATTGCCCAAGAGCCTGTCGTGGTCATCTACCCTGGAGCCATCTACCAGCACTCCAGCCCGAGCGGGGTGATCTCGGACAGGATCGAGGATGACATCGTCCTTCCTGGTCAGAGGGAAGCTGAGGAGAAGCAAGAGCGGGAGAGGCTGGCTACCCTTGAGCTTGAACGGGAGCAAGAGCGAGAGAGGTTAGCTGCTCTTGAGCTTGAGCAGCAGAGAGAGCGCGAAAGCTTGGCTGCTCTTCAATTGGAACAGAACAGACAGCAGGAGAGACTCAACGAACAGGACCGACTTGCCCGAGAGGAGAAGGAGAGAGTCTTTGCTCATGAGGAGAAGGCTCGGTTGGCCGCCGAAGAGCATCAGCGCGAGGTAGAAGCCAAGGAGATTGAACAGCAACGAGAAATGGAGCTTGAGCAGGAGAGAGAACGAGCTTCTGCTTCTGCTGCCGCTATTGTCATCCCCGTAGAGGAAAGAAGCTTTGTTAACCAGAGCGAGTGCGTCTCTCAAGCTTCTAAAACATTCATCGATCATCTATCAACGAATGCTCACCTTTGATCTCTGTCCTTCATCACAGTCTTCAAAGAAACGCTTCGGTTCGAACGGATTACACACAGGCCGGCCTCGCTGGTGTTGGAGCGCATCAGTCTGCTCCCGGCATGTTTATTGATGAGGCTGTCCCTCGGTTCGTTTCTTTAGATCTTACATGCGCGAGTCTTTGTTTGACAATCTCTTCTCATCCTTTTCTCGCGACTTAACCAGACAAGAAGCTTTGAACAACGCTCAGTCCGCGCCTGGCAGCGTGATTGTTGCTAGCCCGACTTCACCCAGTGGCGTTCAGACCTTTAGCCAGGTTAACCCCGCCAACGGCGCGCCAATGATCACCAACATCTACACTGGGGTTCCTCCTCCCGTTCCCGTGATTGAGGAAGAGCCAAAGGTTTTGATCAGTGCTCGAGAGATGGCCAAGATCAACAAAGCCGAACGTAAGTACAGGCTTGTCCACCATGATCCTACAGCTCTGAAAAGCTTACACTCTGGGTTCTTTTACAGACAAGGACAACAAGAAGCTGGCCAAGGTGATGAAGTCCGAGGCCAAGGAAGAGCAGAGGAGGCTCGATGACGCCATCAAGGAGTTGGCTCGACTTCAAAAAGCAACCAAAGATTCTACTATTACCGAGGCTAAGAGTGGAAAGTTCCATCTCGAGGGTGTCAAAGCTGAGCAAAAGGTAAGGCCAATTTTTCCCTCTCTCTCTTTGGGACCGGGAAGAAAAGATTCATGACTCAAGTTGTATGGGTTCTCTCACTTTCTTACAGGCCCATGCTAAGCTTTTGGAGGTTCAAGCATGGTACGATCAGGTTGCCGCTGACTTGAAATCCAGGGAGGCTGAGCACCAGGTCAACCAGGAAGCTTCCGCCACCCATCTGAGACTTGTCCAGGAGCAGACTGCCCGGATGTAAGTTGTGCTCTTGTTCATCCTCTCTCTGTGGTGTTGTGGCTATAGCTAACAAGATTTACCCTCTATTTAATAGTGATTTGATGAGAGAGAACAAAGCTCGGGATGATCGGGAGCGTGCTGAGAAGCTGGCGACGATGAAGTAAACTAGTTCACGCTCCACCCATGAAGGATTCGTTCATGCCTAGAATGTTCTCTTACTGCCTCACACATTTTCTCATGATGAGATTTAATCTATACTTTTGATTCGATCCTAATACTTTTCTTGCTTACAACTCTTCACATCCATCAATGTATCCCTTTTTCTCTTCCTGCTCGATCGTTACGATCATAATCTATAATGTATCAACCGACCTGCTCCTTCTCCATGTTCTTATTGAAATGTGCTTGTGTGGTACAACATATCTAGAAGATACATACAGTGACAATCGGAAAGAAAAGATGTTCTAATCAGATTTCTAATTTACCTAAGCGATTTTTTCGGAATGCTTCTCTTTTTCCTTGTTACTTCCAATCCAAATTCATTCCTATCGCTTCATCAGCTATACCTTTCGGAACGAGTAGAGTAGATCGATCATGTCTACTCCTATCCGTGTTCTTGGACCTATTGGGTCCCGATCTCTGGCTACTCGCGCTTCGCTTCGAAGACTATCGACCGTCTCTGCCTCTGCCTCATCCTCCAGCACGGTCCCTACGACCACCTCGGCTCTCATCCCGTCAAGCACAACTCCAGTCTCGAGCCTTTTGAGTTCCGTCAGACAGACTATTGTTGAAGTTGACAAGCTTGTGGCCAAGGAAGGACCTTGGCCGGCTAGGCTGGACCATGTACTGCTACAAGATAAAGTCGAGTCGGTCGGTTTGAAGGAACCGTCAGAAGAGATGGAAATTGCTGGTATGCTCAGAGGCTCTTTTCTCTTCCTCCCGTCTTCTTTTGTTTTCTCTCGTGTCTAACCATCTGCTTTTTGATCTCCCTCTTTTCTCTCGACGACAATGGATGTCTGATCAAAACTTCTTTGATCTGTTCTAAACTGATGGCACCAAACGTAATTGAAAAAATCTAGTGTTGTCAACATCTCTCAGTGGAGGACCAGACGTGATTACTGCACTCCTCGAAGATCCTTTGAACACTGATCCAGTCCGAGAACAGATCCTTCGAGGCCGACGGAATGGGATCACCGGGCCGTCGAATCAGTCTCTTCAGATCAGGTATGTGTTCCTTGCATTGGCATCTAACTTAGACACAACGTGTGCTGATGACCATGCATTGTCTCGCGGGGGTGCTCGTTCGCTTGCTCTGTAAAAAAGACACGGACAAAAGCCGTTTGTAGAAGCGGAGGGGTCGCTTGTTATTGACTCTGATTTCTTGAGCTTGGGAAGGTTCTTTATTCAGGAGATCCCTTGTGAGTTATCGTTCATTAATTTCGTATCTGACAGTAGGTTTGGTAGTACATGCCCATCAAGACTGACAACCTCATCGTCATGGCTGCTGTTGGCACTTGTTCCCGAACTCAGCATCAACCCCTTCTAAGCAGGCGTTCTCTCAGCTTCTTTTCTCGACCATTCCAATCCTTGTCATCGATAACCTTCGACTCCTCTCCCAGCCTCTGCTCGCTCCTTTTCTTCCTTCACTGCTTCGACATCCGAACCTTCGGATCGTGGTCAACATGATTTCTGACTTGGATCCGGCGTGTCATGCCCGTGTGTTTCAGGAGATCGATCATTTCTCAGGAGGAGATGCGCAAATCATGGAGACCATGAAATCTAGAGTTTTCTTCGTGGCCGCCAAGAGAAACCTTCGAGCGGTGGATGTCTATCGAAACACTGCATCGGCAGAGACAGTCGACGTGAACAAGATTGACTACTTCCAGAACGAGTCCATCGCGTCAAACATATCAGCTCTCAAACAAGACCTTCTCGATCTCTCTGCCAAATCGACCTCTCTTTCTCCTTCATCTTCTCCACAGGTCGACCCGGTTTTGGACTCCACTCTGTTCCTCGCAAAATCAGCACTTCGATCAGCTTCATATGAGCTTCTCGTGCTTTCTACCCATCTAGATGCGTTTGCGTCGGCGGCGTCGGATCTCCGAACATTGACGGCTACGACGCGAGAGTCTTTCCTTCGACACGCGTTGGTCTTGCCTCCGAAAGTTGGAGAGGTCGGTCATGTGCATGCAGAGAGCATAGCGGGTGAGGTTGTCAAGAAAGCTAGGGCAAACGTAGTGAACGCTCTAGGCAGGTTCACATGGGGTCGATTGCTCTTGACCGGTAAGGTTGACGACTTGGTGTGGGAACTCGAGAGGTCTGTCAGAGACGGATGGGGTGGAGAAGGAGAACGGCAGGTTGGTCTCATGGGTTTCTGAATTGACCTTAAAAGGCTCACTGACCTTGCCTTCAACATCTGATCTCTTTTTCTCTCTTTCCTCTAAACCTCTCAGTTGATCTTCCAGACCGGTAAACTCGACCAGATTCAGACTCAACTCGACGCACAGTCAACTGCGCTCCTCCAGGCGCCTCCCTCGCCCACGCTTGTCTCTCCTGTCCTGCTCAACTCTCTCCCCAGCCCTGCACCCGTACGACCGACATTACTTCTCTCTCCTCTACATTCGCGTCAGGTTCAACTACTTTCTCCTACAGGCCCGCTGGCATACCTCCAGCTCCGAGCTCAGCGAGCCGTGCTTGGCTCATACCTGACGAGTGGATCGGCCGTCATTGGTGCTTACTTAGGTTACCTTGAAGGTCTGTGTGAGGTTGGAACCGGACTCGGGTTCGTAGGGTTGGGAATCGGGTTTGGTGTCAGATGGGGTCAAGGCAGATGGGCGAAGGCGCAGAAAAAGTTCTGGGTCGATTGGCAAAGAGTGGAGGAGGGACTGGAGATCGATCTTCAGGTCCGTTTTCTCTGTTCTTCCTGTGTCTCAGAATCTTTTGTTCACATACCCTTTCTTTTCTCTCCTTTCTGAACTTTCTGAACTTGCAATACAGGCCAAGACATCTCAGGCTTTGGACTCCCACATTCTCGCGCGCCCGCTGTCGGCCGCTCATGGAATCGATGCGCTCATCGCCAGGAAAAGGTCATTGCTGGATGAGCAAGAGAAGAAAATCGAGAGCTTGCTCGATAGGGGAAAGGCATTGTCGACGACTGGTCGAGCGGCCGAGTGAAGAGAATCGGCCGGCGTACTTGAATCGAGAATGTATTCTGAAAATAACAAGAAGACCTTCTATCTCATCCTCAGTCTCCTGATACATTTCCGACTTGCTTCATCATCAGACACCGATCTAGATTTTTCTTCGTTGATGTTCTGTGAATGCTGCAAGACAGAGACAAACCCAACCTGGAAAACGTGACGAGTGAAGAAGGAGCTTTCTTTTGGAACGGCACATCTGTACATTTCATGTTGTTACTTTGGTATAGACGGACCACCCTGCAAAACCTCGTACATGTCCCCACCCCCACCGATCGACTCCTCTCTTCCCAAGACCTCGCTCCAGAACTTCATGATCACTCCCCATTCAGCCTGTCCTTTCGGCATCCCTTCACCTGATTTAAACTTGACTTCTTTGACCTGACTGAACGCCTTTTTCAACGCGTTAAGCTCGGACAGCTTGAACAGACCACTGGGTCGATGGACGGCTAGGACAGGCGTTTGGTTAGGCTTCTTTGTCGAAAACGAGAGTAACGGCCCGGCTAGAGTGACAAGGGATCCTAAACGGGAACCTGAGAGTGATGATCCCTGCAGACGAAGTGCAAGCTCACAAGCGACGCTTCCTCCTTGACCGAACCCGAAGAAGTGAATGTCGGAGAGTGACCAGTTGCAACCCTGCTTGTCGATAGGGTTTGTCAGGTAGGCCATCAACGAGCCCAGTTGACTCAGTATTTCGGACGGGTTGGGGTTCGGCTCGGGCATGAAGTCGGGAAAGGTGAATGAGTTGTAGAACATGAAAGCCGGTTCTTCGAGCAGAGGTATTCTGTACGGGCAATTGTTTTGAACATTCATCATGAACTGTCAGTCATCTTCTCATGTGCAAACACATCATATCAAGGAAAAGAGGAATATAAGGAGAATAGAGTCTCTACAAACTGAATAGGTGCTCGAATAGCGAGTATAGCCGTTTGGGGAAGATTCAACTTTCGACCAAGATCGTAGAAAGGTGCTTCGGTATCACCTGTTCTAGTTAAGAAACCCAAAGATGAACACCGTAGCAAGACCAGATGTTAGTCTACCTTGGTTCCCTCATTCTCCGTACTTCCCGTCTGGTCAATAGAAGACAAATTTCAAGAATATGACGAAGAATATGCTCACCCAACCCATGAAGCAAGATCAACAGGTTGCGGTTCTTTCCGTCCGCTGAGGGTGCATATTGAAAGTGTAAGGGAGTCTCTGACTTTTTCGGAACTCGTTTCTCGGTCAATGGGCGAACTGTAGAGCTAGCAGATGACGAAGCAGGCGCGACGGTTATCAGAGTCGAGCGTTCAGAAGCCATGACGAGTGTGTCCGGGTGGGTGATTGAAGGTGTGGATAACGAGTCGGATGGAAGTTTTGGTTGGAATGATCTTCAACCATCCGGCCGATAAACCAAACGATCAACCACCAACTAGCAGCTCTTCGATTTCAACTCCAAACGACGATGAGCATATCAACATCGATACAAGACGCGTCAGATGTATCCTTGTCGGAACGAAAAGCTAACAAAGTCAAATTCGAGTTGGAGCTCGAGGTGTGTTGTGACGAATTCACTATAGATTCAATCATCTCTCACTGACTCCTCTTTGACGATGTGGTTTGGATCCAAAACGAATGCTCTTTCATCCTTAGATGATGCTCTCGCTGGCAAATCCACATTATTTGCTTGAGCTCTCCTCGACAGGATATCTCGACTCGGAACCGTTCATGAATTTTGTTGAATATCTTGCCTACTGGGAGAGACCCGAATTCGCTCGGTTCATCATGTTTGTCCTTCTTTCCATCTTGATCATGCTGTGTTCTGCGACGATCAGGTTTGGTTCATTCTCCATCACCTTCCTTCACACGGATAAATCTTTGGGCTCTCTAGATATCCGAATTCACTTCACCACCGTCGGCTTTTACTCAAACCGCTTTTCAGGCAGGCCCTCAAAACACAAGGCCACGCGCTCGTTCAAAAGCTGGCAGACGCTCAGTACGAACACTGGGTTTCATGGTGCGCATCCCTCTTTAACAATCGCTTTTTGAGTCTCTCAAGATTTCGTTTCAGAAGGCATTCGGGAAGAAAAGTTAAATACGCCGATAGGTATGATAGCGGCTGATTGAAGTTTTCTATCCCACTGTTTAACTTCATTAGGCGAGCGGATAAATCGAAAACTCCGTTCGAAGATGGACCTTCAACAACAGGAATAACATCAACATGAGAGAGAGAGAGAAGGAGAAATTCAATCCGATCATGTACTGGTATGTACATATAAAGCCAAACTGGCCTGCGAGACAAGGCATGTTTGCTCTGTAAACAGGATGTATCTGTCTTCTCTGTGTGAAACAGCGATTGTAAGGTTGTTTGATACATGAAACACCATGATAAAGTAAAGTCCATAGGATGGATCCATGTCGTTGATGGTGGTCGACAGCCAACCTTCAAAGCTCTGGTATGGGTTCATCGTGTTGGTTGTTTACATTAACCTTTCGTTGTGGAGAACAGGGTGCTGTTCTGAACGAGACCACTGATCGAGCTCACCGGTCTAGACCTTGGAAACAACCTTGCTTCTTCTGAAACATGCGACGTTTAGATCTCTTTTTGAGTTCTTCTACATGGACAATGTGTTCGTTCGAATCGTTCCCTCCGCACCATCGTTGTTGTTGCTCTTCCTCTTCAGCTCCAGCTCCAGCCTCCTCAACATGGACGCCGATGGCGAACTCATCGTGTTTTCCTTCGTTCGTACAGAGTCTTGTTCCGACCTTGACCCGGATGTCTCAATTAGCCGGTAGAAACTGTATGCTTGGCGTTGTCCAAAGACATCTCCTTCTCATCTAACCGGGAGACATATTGATCATCCATCAGCTTCTGATCTGTTCATACATCCACCTGTTTCTTCATCCGTCTGTCGTTCGTCTCGACCTGATGGACATGTTTCAAGCTCACTTCCTCCTTCTTGTTCTCACCATGACTGACGACTGATTGTTGACTTAAGCTCTTCACCAAGTTTAACTGACACACCCCCTCACGCTTGTTTATCCGAAACCACTGTTACCCCAAGCTTCTGCTGACTTAAGTCCAACCTTCGACTGATACATCGCCTGTCTGTGAACCTAACTAGTCGAGCTTGGACTGTTTGCTTCTTGTATTCCAATCCCTGCCTCTATCCGATTCCTCATGTATTACAGTCCTGTTCAACAAGCTTTTTCGTGTGGATAACTTTCTTTCTCTCGCATGTGGATCTAGTTCCAAGCACTGAAAGAGCGTTAGCTAGACCCTCAAGATGGCCTTGTCTTTCTCTGTTTATGCGCACGCCATAAACTGCAGAGAAAGCCTGAATTCCACGGAATAATTCAAGAACTCAAAGCTTCTGCTCAAAGAGGACCGTCTCAGTCATGTTGTGTTTCTTGACGCCATCTTAACGTGGGTATGGTATGGTAAGGTGATGACCGACTTCAGTCGGCTTCATGTTGGCTTCTGAAAAAGACATTAAAAGAAGCTCATCAGACATCCCTTACTCTTTCCTCTCACCATCCTTCCCACATACACTTTTTCACATCTCCAAACATCACAACCACAAAGATGCGCTTCTTTTCTGCCTTCGCTACCGTCACTGCCTTGATCGGTGTTACTACTGTGCTTGCTGTTCCTACTCCAGTCATCATGGATAGGGCCGCTGTCGAAGATCGAAGTCTGCTCGACCAACTGCTCGGTCTTGGAACGGTCAAGCAGCTTCAAACCATCACATCAAGTTTACAGAGCAGTATCACGCCTATCCTCTCTCAAATCCGTAAGTTTTCATAACCTCTCAAAAGTCTTCATCCTTGTTCTTTGATTTGACGATCTGATGCCTTCCAAATGTGTTTTTCTCTCTGCAGAGGCTTCCACCAGTGGATCAGGTCTGACCAACATCCTCAACGATGCTGGGCTGTCCACTAGTGTCTCTGGCACCACCGCCTCGGTCAGCACCGCCGGTCTAACCACTCTTCTCGACGACCTATCTACTCTCATCGTAAGATCATTTTCGTACGTCCAAACATGACGGGTGAGATCGATGCTGACTACAACACGGACTATCAACCGATATAGTCGGCCGACCAGCTCAGTGCTATCAAGACCGCTATTCAAAACCTGCCGTCCAGCATCAGCAGTGATTTGTACACGTTGATTGCCCAGGTAATTTCAGTTGTCAAGCAACTCGCGGCTGCCCAGAAATCCTCGGCTGCTCTGGTCACTTCGGGCTCCAACGGACTCCTTGCCAGGTAAGGGGGTTTCATTTCTTTTCATCAGACTTTTACATCACTTGAGAAAAGCTAGCGCTCGCTACGATACCAATGAATAGAAGGCTGAATGACTCTGTCTCTTAGTCTTCTTGGCGGAACGTCCGTTTTGACCAACTTGCAGTCCATCATTACCCAAGTGGTCAAATCTCTCAACAGTCTGTTCCCATCATATGAATTTCTCCTGCCTAGCTTCGTCAACTCATCTTTGTTATTCATACATCGCGATTTCACTGTCATCAGCGATCTCTACTGGAGTTGACGCCTCCTCTTCCGTTGCCGGTGTCAGTGTCGTTGCTCAGGTCTTTGCCTCCCTCAAAGCTCCCACCGAGTAAGTTTATTTTGATCGCTTCTTTGTTCTATCTATATGGAGATCAAATAACTTACCAAACTCTCCTGCTATGTTCAGCGCGTCTCTCGCTGGAACCATCACGAACGCTAGCAAAGTTTGTCCTGTCACTCTTTCAGCTTCCATCCTTCACTTTGTCGATATCGCTCCCCTGTGCTGATCTTTCCTCCTCCCACTATCCATTCATTATTATTTCCCCCCCTTGAATGAACAACAGATCGTTTCTGGCCTTACGACCGTTCTCAAGCCTTTGCTCAGCAGCATCACCACATTGCTAAACCAACTCGGTCTCGGATCTTTGACCTCCGCTCTCAAGCTCTGAGGGGGGTTTCCCCCTTCTCATGTTTTCCCCCTTGTTCTCCTCTTCCTTCTTGAGCGAAATCTAGAATGGGTGGGCGAGACTCTGAACGCAGTCAAAGTCTAGGGGTCAGACTCCTTGACATGTACATCTTATCTAAACTATGCCTTCATTCTTTGTATCATATTGGTCGATCAAAGCTTAACTGTAATTTGTTGCTATCTACATGATTCTTTTATTTGCTCTCTTCCGATCATTTCTTGGCATTGGCGACCGATGGTGGTTTCGTACGAGCTCCACAGCTGAGTCTAAAGACACTAGATCATCTAGCTTGATTTGGATCAGTCCAGATCCGTCGGACGAGGACGACCCGATCTTGACTCTGCTTACAGACAACCTTCCATCCACTCCAAAGGCTGACCACCCATTTCTCGTCATCTCCTTCCCTTTTACTGTTCCTACCGTCCATCGTCGATCCTCGAGATCGTGATTCGTCCTTGTGGAGTCGGATCCCTCCAAAGCCAGACTTGATCGCAACGACCTCCCAACCTGCCTCTACCCAGCCGTCGACTCGGCCAGCCCGACCGTCAGGAAGGACGACGTGCGTCCAATTCTTGCAAGCAGATTGAGGAGTCAATATGAACGATGGCTCAAACTCTGTCTTTTCGTAGACCCATGATGGTCCGGACGGGACAGAAGTCGAAGAAAGGTACGGCGGGGAGTGAAGGGTGTGGAAGAGGGTTGAACCAGTTTGAAGAGGTAACGAGGGAGAATACAAATGAACTTTGTATCAAAAGAAGCCCGATCGCAGAGCGATAGGTAAGTGATTGGGTTAGTTCGGGAATGAAATATATTTATAGAAGAGACAGAGAAGGTGAGAACGCTAAACATACCAGTACGATTCGACCCACTCTCAGCCTGATGCAATGCATGCATGATGTCCCCTCCGGGGTAGTTCCCAATAGAGATCACCGTCAGTCCAGCTGTCACAACTACATTGGCAAGGATTCCTCCAACCAAACCTAACGCAAGTATCGATGCGAACCCGGATTTCCTTCGACGGTTCCACCTGTTTTTCGAATATGATAGCCAAAGAAAACAATGAGGCCCGATCAGTTTCTCATCATCATTCTAATCAGACCGAAAAACAGAAGAAGAAGTTAAAAAAGGCCCAACAGATAAGCGGCTGATACTGAGGCGAGCATGTTTGCCCACACGATCACATACGCCACAAATCTCCACTCTTTGTGCCCTAGGCAACTCATCCCAGCTATCATCCCGACTGGTGGAAGGAGTGTAAGCTCCAGCCTTGCCTTTCTACGCAACACCGGGTGGAAACAAGTGATCACGAGAAGAGGCAGGCTAAGAAGAAGCAGTAAAGGAAGATGTTTAAGGTAGTATGTTCGTGGAGAAACACCCCAGTCGGCTGATTTACCGAGGATGACATTGTAGTATATCGAGTAGAGCTCAGGCCAGAGGAGACCCTGACGCCAGTATAATGAGTCGACAAGCAGAGTAGCTCCTGGTCGCAAACGAGAACACACAGTGAGACGTGAGCGCGTGGAAGATTGTTGATGATGATCGATCACCCGAAAGGAAAGAAGGGGGAAACTCACCGGCTCCGCCGAAACCACCGAAAGCTCCCCAAGCAAGTGCACCGCCGATCGAGACGCTTCTGGTGAGAATCAGGCTGACTGTAAGAGGGGCGAGTAGGAGAACAAGCTCAGCTCTGATGATCGACGCTGTCGCCGTCAATAAGGCAAGGGCCGGCCCAGGTCGACCAGAGAGCAACCATGCCAGTGTGACGTTGACTTGTTCAAGAAGGATCTTCAGTTAACTGGACGATAGACAAGAGACCCGCAGGTACACCGAATGTATGCTCACCGAAAGGGAGAGCAAGAAAGTTTGGTAGTGGGCGACCCATGTAGAACGGGAGATGAAACTGAGTCGAACAGAGTATAAGGAAGAATCGACTGGTGGAGGATCCATAACGAGTCAAGATGGACCTTGATAGGTAGATGAGCGAGAAGGATGAGATTGCGGCCATTGTTAGACGAACTATCTCGTTCGTTTTTAAAGAGAAATGAGACATAATCGGAAATCAGTTACTGAAATATAAGAAGAAAAAAGAAACAAGGTAAACACGAACCAAGAATCAGGAGGTCAAACTTGTCGGAGATGAGGCCTAGGAAGGATGCGATCTGGGCGACCGGTCGGGCTACTCCGGCGATCAACATGGAGGGAATGAAACTTCGAGGGAGTGGACCTGGGAAGGAGACATGGTCGAACTGTTGTTGATGAAATCAAGCGCATTCAGTTTTTGTAAGTAAGGTGAGTACAAATTGAAAGGAACAGAGGAAGATTAGAAGGATGGACCGTTTCCAAGTTAGTCAGTGAAGGACCATAAAACAAGAGATCGTGAATAGCATGAAGAGAGAAGGACTCCTCGACTTTTGTGTTTGGAGCAAGGAAGACATGAAGGAACGAAACAATGATCGGTACAAATTCAATGGCAGCATCCACCATCCGCCTTGACTGTGTCATCCTTGTCCTGTGTGCGACGGATCAGCTCAAGATGAGATGTAAATGATGTCAAAGTGCAAGAGTAGAGAAGGTGTGCGGGCGGTTGATGGAGTTCTCGGAGGATAAAAGACTACAAAATCGGACTACAGCTGTAACTACGAAATTCATAGTTCGGACTAAGAAAGAGAAACGTGGCTGCACCGCTTTCCAAATTTATCATATCACGTGATTCAACCCCGTAGTTAAGTCACTCGAATCCTTACCGCTGAGTAGAAAGAAATTCGTTCCACTCCCTGAACCCCATTCTTTCCCTCCACCTGACAATCTAGGCTGTTCTCTTTTCGTGTTTATCAAAGCAGCAAACACAGACTTACTTGAGACCTGAACACACGCATCCTTCATGGCGGATACCGAGGATATTACTGAGCAGCAGGGCGAGCAGCCTGTTGTTAACAAGAACAAGCGTTTCAGAAAGGACAAACGTAAGTAGTGTATAGAACGTAGGGTGGGTGTAGAGGCCAGAAGTTGGTGATGAAATCATAGAGAGTGTCCTTGTTGATCTGACCTGGTTGTGATTGATTTTGGTCTGGACAGCCTGGGATACTGACGATGTCGATCAGTACGTCGTTTGCAGTTTGCCTCGGATAGAATAAGCGAAGAAGATATTGTGTGGCTAACCGTTGGGTTTCAACCTTAATTCTATCCTTCTTGTATGATAAACAGCGTAAGTCCAAGCCGTCGATCAGATCCTCTCTTGACGAAGAAGCAGAGGAGGCTAATGAATGACTGAACACGCGCTTTATCTCTTGCTTCTTCTTCTCCTGTCTTTCCCTTCGACACATTGATAGTGGAAAATTGAGCCTTTCTTACCGACGGACAACATCTCTGGCTCATTCCTCGAAGAGTCTTCCTTTGCGATCCTGTTTCCAAAATATCGAGAGCAGTACCTCCGGGAGAACTGGGGAGAAGTTACAAAGTTTCTCGATGGACAAGTGCGTTCTCTCTATCTTGTTTCCAAAGCCGAAAGGGTCGTGTCCGCTTGATGACAATCATTGATAGTCGAACTCTCTACGCTCATAGGGTATTGGGTGCACACTCGACTTGATCGAAGGTTCGATGACCGTCCGAACGACTCGAAAGACATACGACCCATATTCGATCCTGAATGCGCGAGACTTGATGAAGCTTCTGGCAAGAGGAGTCAACCTTGCTCAGGCGGCGAAGATCTTTGGGGACGAGACCGCCTGTGATATCATCAAGATTGGAAACGTCGTTAGGAACAAGGAGCGGTTCATCAAGCGTCGACAGCGAATCGTCGGGCCTAACGGTTCAACCTTGAAGGTCTGTCACGTTCTTGTACTGTCACATCGTGTCCAGGAGCGCTAATTGTCCTCTTTTTTCTCTTTTTTTTTTTTGGTTCTTTCTTCTCTCTCTTTTTTCGAGGAATATTGTAGGCCATCGAACTGTTGACAAACTGTTACGTTCTCGTTCAAGGAAACACTGTCTCGGCCATGGGCCCATTCAAGTCACTCAAGGAAGTCCGACGGATTGTGATTGACTGCATGAAGAACATTCACCCAATCTATCGAATCAAGGTGGGTCTTTACTTTTCTTTTTGTGTCTGTGTGTAGTACCTTTGGCTGAATGGGTTTCTCTTTTTCTCTTTCTCTTCAACCTTCTCTTTCTTAAGGAATTAATGATCCGAAGGGAGCTCGCGAAGGATCCAGCGTTGGCCAACGAGTCGTGGGACCGATTCCTTCCTAGTACGTAGATCACGAAGCTCTTTTGGTGTCGATCTCGCTTCGAGCGAGATGATTGATTGTCCTACCTTCTTATATCCGCTATAGAATTCAAGAAACGAAACCTGACGTCGGCCGAAAAGTCATCCAAGAAACGAGCGCTTGTCGGAGACGGTCCTTCCGGCGCGAACGCCATCGGACAGCCCGGTATGAAGAGCAAGAAGGAGAAGAAGGTGTACACGCCTTTCCCACCGGCACAGATGCCCAGCAAGGTGGATCTTCAGTTGGAGAGTGGAGAGTACTTTTTGAAAGCAAAGGACAAGGAATGGAAGGACAAGAAGGCAAAGAAGGAAGAGGTGAGTTCAGGAGGGGTTCTCCTTTTTCTTTTCTTTTCTTTTCTTTTCTCTTCTTGAGCTGACTGAGAAAGAGTAATTTTCTTTGGTTGAAATCCCCGATCTAAACACCCTTTGACAGCAAGAACAAACTTCGCTAGTGAACCAAACGGCGAAACGACAGATGCCGTTCATAGCGCCTACGGAAACTGCAGTCGTCTCACTGGAAGAACGACTGCAAAAGAAACGGAAGCGGGACCGAGAAGGAGGGCCGGAGGACAGAACTGTGAACCCGGTCGACGGAGATGGAAAGAAGGAGAAGAAGAAAAAGAGAAAGTCGACTGGGGAGTCGGAGACGATGGCCTGAGATATCTCTCCATCCTGTTTCTTCTCGGTGTGCTTGCGATAACACTCGTCGTATTGATAAGAGAGAGAGAGAGAGAGAAAAGATGATACTCATGTGATTTCACAAAGAACTCTCAGCTCTCGCCAACCGAGTTTGACAACCCTTATCGAGCGGATAAGAGAGAGAGAGAGAGAGAGAGAGAGAGAGAGAGAGAGAGAGAAAGAGAAATTCGTTTTGAAAGGAGACAAAGACTGTTTCGGCATTGATCATACGTTCTCTTTACCGCTCGGCCGCGGTTGTGGTCGGTGATCCCCTCTCGGTTCGACCGGCACGAATTTATGTGTCTATCTCACACTCTCATTCGATCCCGAGGAGGGTCAGTGTGATGACAAGATACGATGCAGTACTCTTCTGTGGACATGTGATGAAGTGGAGAGAAAAGGCGAACGACAGAAGATTTGGCAAGCATCAAGAGGGGAAACGAATTTGGCGCGCGCCAGAAGAAAGAAAGAGAAAGAGAGAAAAGATCGAGACGTCTTCACACACAAGCACACAAGCACACAAGCACACAAGCACAGAGTTGAGCGTTGAACAAAGACCAGGAGTGGAGGAAGAGAGAGAGAGATAGATTAAAAAAATTAAGCCGAGATTGAGTTAAGCCCCCCCAAAAAGATATTAAATAGAAATGAAGGAGATCCACGATCAATCACGATAGAAGAGAACCCAAACATATCTACTCGTAAGCCTAGTTTACGTACAACGTCACATACCTTGCTACCAGATACACACCGGGTACATGAATCGAATCATGGCGATAAGGGAAAGAAGTACTCAATGAAACGAGGATGATGGGAGAACCTTAAAAAGAAAAAGAGAGGGAAAAGGAATACAACATTCATCAACGGACATTATCCCGTTCATATTGCATCCTCTGTTGGGCCTCATACATGGAAACTCTTCCAGATATGTCTGGGTAAATCGGCTCCGACCGAACAAGCCATAAGCTCTTTATCTATATAGAAACCGAGTGGTGCCAAACACAAGCCTGATGTATGTTCGTTCGTCAGCAAGCCTACGAGATCGGTCTTGATGTTTCCCCTTTGGACTAGCATCGTTAATATCATAGATTGAATATCTCCTTTGTCGGAAAGGATGACTATCTAGATCAGGAGAATTATAGATCAGTGTGGTCGGATACGAACACGCACGAACACGCACGAAACCACCCACCCCTCTAGACGTTAACGAAGGAAAGCAATCCTCGGAAAGATGCGATAAACATATGATGAAGCAGATAGTGTCTTTCCTACAGGCTTGGGAGGATGACCATCATAAGACTAAACTTTGAGACAGCACAAGAGAAAAGCGACTGGAGTGATGAGCCAAGGCTTGGATTGAGCTTGTCCTCGCCCTGCCCTGGCCGGCCGGCCGGCTGGCTGGCTGGCTGGCTGGCGAACTGATTGGCCGACTAGCTGACTGGCTGACTGGCTGACACAAAGTCAAACAGACAAAGTTGCCGGAGCCGAGAGTTTACATGGACGAACCGGCCTACGGGGACAGAGGTAAATCGGGATGGAGAACAGAGAGAGAAAGAGCATAGAGAAAGAGCATGAAGGTATTCGTCGATCATTTTTAGTGCCGGTGCCTGCCTGCTCTGCCCGTAGTAAGCCGGACGCTATGCGGGCAATTAGGTCGCTGCCCAGGCAGGATGAACTGACCAGGATAGCTCCACAGCGCGTCCGCCACTTGCCGTTTTTGATCCCGTCTGGCTCCGGTCGGTACAGGGACGATCGGTCTGACTGCTCGGTCAATTGACATTCCGCAGCGGCGCCTATAGGATCTATTTCGGTATCATGTTTTCGATGATGCCCTGGGTGCCTGACGCCCAAGTGCTTAGCATCTGTTAGGTGCCTGCTGGCCCTGGTGCCTGATCACCCCCGCCCTTTCGTTCATCAAGCCTGGCCCGTCCGCCCGGCTTTCAGCCCACGTTCACTTTCTTTCCCACCCCCCTTCTTATATCCTACCTGCTCACCATCCTTCTTGGCTTCTAACAGTCTTCATCCCACCCTCCCTTGTTGATCCATCTCCCTTATCGAGATCGTCTGTTGTGTATCCATCCATGTCGACAACATCGCCAGTAGTCATGATTGACGTTTCGTCAAACGAGACAAACACTCACCCAACCCATTTCTATCCACCGGTAAACAGGCCGAACGGCCGGCCGTCAGCTTCACCGTTATCAAACCCTCCAATTCCGTCATCATCCTCTTCTTCCCGACCGATCCCTCTACCGCAACGGCCAGGGTTCGGATCAAAGAACAGTCTGACCAACTCGTTCTCCGCTCGGTCTCCCTTCGCCAGAAGCCTCAGACCAGGTTCTTTCGGTCTTGGCTTTTCTGTCATGGGTAGTTATGAGGAGACCATGCACCGTACCGGCAGCTGGAAAGGCAAGTTTGTTGGTTCTGAGGTCGGTTTCCCTTGGCAGGCTGGTGGGGTAGAGTGAGTCTTCTCGTTTCCTCTGCCATCCACTTTCCGGTCCAGTCGTTCTCCTGCTCTCTCTCTCTCTCTCTCTCTCCACACACACACACACACACACACACATACATATACCTTGCTCAGTCACTCTTGCTTACCCATCCATTCATTCATTCATTCCTCTCAGTACACATGATTTCTCCATGCACCTTTCCACCTCGGTGGATTCCACCCAAGGTTCTTCCTTCAAGCTAGACAACCGGGAAGCAGATTATTGTCAGAACTACAACTGCTGCGGACAGGAGCTAAGTTCTATGCATGACCTACTGGAACATGTAAGTGTCCTCCTTGGTGTTCCCGCTCATCCTGCTCATTCTCATCCATCCTGATTGACTCCATGCACTCTCCCTCAGTACGAGGACTGCCATGTGATCATCCTGCCGTCCCCTTCCGCAGCCCACAGAGATCTTCTCGACATGGAGTTTGACGATTCCCCTTCCTCCGGCACGTCATCTTCTTCCAGTTCCTTCTCGGCTGGCTCTTCGGCCTCCCAGGCCACCACGACCTCTCCGACCTACACGCTCACCCCGCCGGTCACCAACCGTCCATCTTCACTAGAGGATGCGTCGCCTCCGTTCAAAAAGCGGATGCCTATCCCAGCATCGGCACCTCTCCAGTTGTCAGACGTCCTGGCCTCTGCCGGGAACAGTGCGTTCGAGACTTCCATCTTGTCTCCCTTCCCGCCCACCTCGAGTCATGCCCCATCGTCTTCGATCTCAACTCCTTCGGTCTCGCCTTCGTTCTACGCGAGTCCGGTCCCGAGCTCAGTCGACGAGAAAAAGACAAAGCAGGCCCTCGCCGCCAGAGCAGCTTTCGTCAACGGTGGCAGAGGTGGCTCAACCGTGAGCACGGACCGATGGCACTACCCTACGGACGATCAAACGCTCGGTCATGCTGACATTCTTTGGGAGGGAGAGTACAAGTTTCCGCCCCCCACAGGCTCTGCCGAGGTCGGAGCAGAAGGAAAGGCTGGCTTGGACACCACCCTGTTGTTTTCATCTCTACCCCAGCAGACAAAAACTCCGGTCAGCTCGTCTGGTTCGACCGCAACTCGGTCTAACAAGCGGTTGGCCCCGGCTCCATCTCCTTCTTCCGCCCAAGGCCAACATCCTAAAGTGCAGGAGGGAGCCAACACCGCTGCGCCTTCGACGCTGCTCGCCATTCCTCCGCCTCCGCCCTCATCCAACCAAAAGCTCTATCACTGCCCGACCCCCGGATGCAACAAGTCTTACAGTGAGCCTCCCTCTACGTTTTCTGCATGGGTCTTGAAGAATGAAGAAAGAAGGCCGAGAGCTGATCTCTTCCTTTCTTCCTTTTGGCTTCTCTCTATTCTCTTCGCCGTCCACCAGAACAACAAAATGGCTTAAAGTACCATCTCAAGGTTGGCCAATGTGATTTCAACGTTCGGGACGGTGTCGAGAACGGTCTGTCCGAAGAGCAAGCCGAGGAAAAGAGCAGGCCGTATCAGTGCCAGGTCGGTGGTGGCTGCTGGAAGCGGTACAGACAGATGAACGGGCTGAGGTATCATTACTTGAACTCTGGTGGGTTATCCTTTTGATCTATAATGTTTTACGCCCGCCAGAACGATCAATCAGATGTTGACCGACCTACCTCTCTTCTTTAGGTGCTCATGGAGCGATCGGACTGGCATTGATCCAGCAAGGAAAGCATGTCAACCCGAAAGGCGGAACTCTACCTTCGACCATGGGTGTCAACACATCAACCAACCCCAAGCCCGTCTCGTCCTCTTCTGCCTCTTCTCCTTCGGCTTCTCCGAACTCGAACCAGAGCCAGACTCAGACTCAAAGCCCGGTCGGGTTTACCTCACTGGCCGCTCTCTGCACCGTCCCTGGGTCGGCATTGAATAATGCCGATCAGCCAATTGCTCGACCAGGAAACTGGCCTTTGAATCAGCTGGCTCCCGAGTTGCAGCAGCGGATATTGCAACAACAGCAGCACCATCCTTCGCCCATCCGGACCGAAGAGGAGATGTCGTGGGGCGTAAACGAAGGAGTCGACGCCGACGCCGATGCTGACGGTGAGGCCGACGCCGATGGAGACATTGATATGGATTGATTCTCTGTCCGGCAATCAAACCTCTCGTTCTTCTTGTTTAATTTCCAAATGCCAATGTGCATTCTTGAGAGATGCTTCATCTAACTATAACCACTGCCGGATCTCATCGTTCCCTAGGCAATATAGACGGACGAACCTGATGAAGGATGGAAACCTGAGTTGGTGTTTGTCCTTGTTCTCTTATAATTTGATTTGATCTTATTTTTCTTCTTTCTTAAGATCAACACATGTATCCTGTATATGTTTCTTTTCGTCCAATTCGATCCTCTCGTCGGGTTTCTTTCCTTCTTGTTTGAATCCTCTTCTTCTTCTTGGTTGTCTCTTTATAGTCTTCGTTCATGTCTATTTCTGATCTTGTCTTTCCTCTATAACTTTATAAATTGTTTTTATTTGTTCAATTAGTCTATCGGTTCTTCCGGAAGTGTTCAATATTCAGTCTAGACAATTTGTTTCCTCTGTGCGCTCTACTTTCTTCCCTCTCTTCTTTCTACTCTCCCCTACAAATAGGCCAAAGTGGTTGATGATGCTATGAGATCTTCCCGGTTTTTCATCGTGTATCTCTCTTGACATCTGATATGGTCTTACGAACGGAAGAGGACTCTCACGCGGGAAAGGACAGAGTCTTCTACTACTTCTTCTTCTTCTTCTTCTTCGTCATCGTCATCGTCATCGTCATCGTCATCGTCGTCCGTACCGAGTATATGGAGTATCGATCTCGATCGGTTCTCAATCACAGTTAACTCC